>PVJI01004111.1:0-113054 GCA_004026765.1 Micronycteris hirsuta | reverse complement strand
GTAATTATGATGTGCCTTGGTGTGTTCCTCTTTGGGTCCCGCTTCTTTGGGGTTCTCTGAGCTTCTTGGACTTCCAGGAAGCCTATTTCCTTTGCCAGATCTGGGAAGTTTTCCTTCATTATCTGTTCAAAAATACGTTCGATTTCTTGGTGCTCCTCTTGTCCTTCTGGCACCCCTATGATACGGATATTCGATCTTTGCTGTCTTTCTTAACACTTCTGTTCTAACGTAGTGGACTTATTTTATAATTAATTCATTTTCTCTCCCTATGCTTACCAAACTCAACCATTCTATTTTGTTGTTGCATTCACTTGCACTTCGGGGCCTGGAGAGAACCAAGTGAAAAGAAGCTTAAGTCTCTTGTCAGGTATGATACTGCCACATGGTCCAAGGGATCTCTTCATGATATTTTCTGCTTCCTTCTCACACAAGTAAATACTGAAGCTATGAAATCATAGTCTTGGAAAGTGTCCAGAAAAATATATGACTTCCTAAATCAAGACAACACAATCCCAAGTCTAATTTTAATGAGGTTCAGCTGGACCTGTGCCCTGCAAAATCTGGCTTCTTTGAGACCACAGTATAGTACAGGAACACCACAGCTGGGGTCTTCGCCCGCTTCTAGAGCCAGAACATCAGGCACATGGCTTTAACCTCTGTTTACTGCTGTGTGATTTTATTCCATTTCAAGGCATAAGGGATCTTGATATTGTTCCTAAGGATAACTATGACTTTTTTTTCCCTTGACAGTTTGGAGAGGAGAAATGTTGTAAAAAGCAAATTTAAAAAATCATCTTGACTGAAATAGGGTTTGCTTTTTCTGCCTGTATGCTTGAAGAATTCTTTCTGTATCTTTGAAATTCTACATATTAAGCAGTCAGTAATGGTCTCTTTCAGTTTTGCAAGTTCATTTGTTATGGAATGTGCTTCATGTTGCGGATTTGCTTCTTTCATTCCAGGGAAATGGTCTGTGTTGCAACTTTGAATAGTTTCCTATTTTCTTTGATGTATTCTGTACTTGACCAACACTGGCAGTCTGTTAGTCTGCATATCCGTCATCTATATAATGATCTTGTGCTTGTTTCGTTTCTTTAATAGCTTTGGCATCATTTTGTCTTCTGTATTCACTGATGGTTTCACCCCACTTTCTATTTTAACAATGCAATTTTTATTGAGTATAAACCCTAAAACATCAGGTGCTCATACACAATTTTTTTCTTATAAGGTTGATTTGGGGTCACTCTGAGCTGGTGACTTAGGATTCCAGATATGTCCTTCTATTATCTAATACCAATAGCACCTTAACTGCATATGACTTCTAGAATCATCACCTATGTGCACCAACATCACTTTCACTCACAATATATTGGCAAGAACTGATCACATGGCCTTCACCCAACTTCAAGGGTGGCTAGGAAATAAAGAGAAGAACGTGGAATAACTGGGGAGCATGTCATTCATTTGAACAGAGAAAACTATGATCAATTAAAACACTCATTTTTGGTGAAAGAGCTAAGGGTTCTCTCAAAGATGTATGATACGCTAACTGGAAGGGACTCCCACCGGCTGTTTTGGTAATTTAAGGTACTGAAATAAATTAGGTTTTTAATGAGTCAATTAGGAACAACTGAATCTGTTAGAAGAGCCAAGAGTCCATTATAACACTAAAAATGGAAAGGTGCTAAAATGTGCTAAAACAGAATTACTGTGCATGCATAGATATCTACTATCCATAAAAACTGCTAGATGTTTATAAAAAATATTTATGAAATATAAATATTATACTTTTTTCAATAACTATGCTGAAAAAATCCAAATGTTTTGTGAAGATAGGTACAGAATATGATTAACATAGTTTTTTCTATCTAGCAATTAACAATAAACTGATCAAAAACTAAAACACAAAGGTTTAGTTTTTATTGGTACAAAAAGAAAATTAAAAAATATATGTGAAAATCAGGAACATGTTCGTTAGTATTGATGAAAGGGGTGATTAATTAATTTGGAGGGAATATAGCTGGTTTAATAATCATTTAAATCTGTTACCTCTGTAAAAGTAGTAGATGAACAATTACAAATATTTAGGAAAAGCAATCAATGTAACAAGGAAGAAACTCAATGGGCTGAGTATAATAATAGGTTAAATAAAAAATTCTTATGTCTGCAATGCTAAACTTCATAAAAAAATAACAAATATATTACTCTGATTACAAGAGAAAGCAATATCTCTACAAATCTATTAGAATTGCCAGCAATGGAAATGGATTTTAAACCTATTAAAGAAATTAAGATGATGCTAAGTATTGCAAAAAGTCCTTTGCAATTTCCTGCTACTTTACATATTTTTAATTAAATATTTTATTGTTCTATTACAGTTGTCCCAATTTTTGTCCCTTTGCTCTCCTCTGCGCAGACCATGCCTTGCTGTCACGGTCAATCCCTACCCTGTTGTCCATGTCCATGGGTCATTCATACATGTCCCTTGATATGACCCTTCACAATCTTTCCATCCTTAACCCCTCCATCCTCCCCTCTGGTCCCTGTCAGTCTGTTCCTTGCTTCCATGCGTCAAGTTCTATTTTGCTCATTTGTTTGTTTGTTCATTAGGTTTCTCTTATAAGTAAGATCATATGATATTTGTCTTTCACCATCTGGCTTATTTCACTTAGCACAATATTCTCCAGTTCCATCCTACGATATCGCTAAGGGTAGGAGTCCTTTTTCTCTGCTGTGTAGTATTCCATTGTGTAAATTGTCCACAGTTTTTTGACTCACTCATTTAATGATGGGCACTTAGGCTGTTTTCAGCACTTGGCTATTGAACATTGTGCTGCTATGAACATTGGGGTGTGTAGGTCCTTCTGAATTGTTGTTTCAGGATTCTTAGGGTATAATCCCAGCAGTGGAATTTTCCAGTCAAAAGGCAGTTCCATTTTTAGTTTTCTGAGGAAATTCCATACTGTTTGCCACAGTGGCTGTATCAGTCTGAATCCCCACCAACAGTGCACTAGGGTTCTCTTTTCTCCACAAACTCACCAGCATTTGTTGTTTGCTGATTTGGTTATGATGGCCATTCTGACTGGTGAGAAGTGGTATCTCATTGTGGTTTTAATTTGCATCTCTTTGATGGCCAGTAATGCCGAGCATCCTTTCACATGTCTCTGGGCCCTCTGTATTTCCTCCTTGGAGAAGTGTCTGTTCAGGTCCTTTGCCCATTTTTTTAATTGAATTGCTTGTCTTCCTGGGGTTGAGTCATGTGAGTTCTTCATATGTTTTGGAGATCAAACCCTTGACTGAGGTATCATTGGCAAATATGTTTTCCCATGCTCTCATATCCATTTTCATTTTGACTATGGTTTCTTCAGCCATGCAGAAACTTTTTAATTTGATGTAGTCCCATTTGTTTATTTTTTTTCATTTATTTCCCTTGCCCTAGGAGATATATTGTCAAAAATATTGCTGCATGGTATATCTGAGATTTTTCTGCCTATGTTCTCCTCTAAGACTTTTATGGTGTCACGATTTATATTTAAGTCTTGAGTTTTCATTTGGTGTATGGTGTACATTGGTGGTCTAGTTTCCTTTTTTACATTTACCTCTCCAGATCTCCTAACACCATTTATTGAAGAGGCTATTTTTACTCTATTCTATGCTCCTGCCCCCTTTGTCAAATCTTAATTGGATATAAAGACTTGGGTTTATTTCTGGGCTCTCTATTCTGTTCCATTTATCTGTGTCTGTTCTTAATGGTTTTGAGTAGCTGGAGTTAGGAGAAATAGTAAGAGTCTGAAATAGAAACCGGTCATAGTCAGAGAAAAATAGAATTCAAAACAAAAATAAGAAGAGGAGGAAGAAAGTCAAATGGGGTGAGAGAAGGGAGGAACAAAATATGAGATTTGAAAAAAGAAAATAAAATAAATATTCTAGTGAAATAATAGGCACGATCTTAAAGGGAAAAAAAAGTGGATGCAGGAGAGAAAGTAAGACAAATAATGAAGACGACCATGGTGGAATTCATCTTCATAGAATCAGAGTTTACCACTGTCTTCTCTTTCTGGATCTGCCCCTGATGATGTCAGATGGTGTCCTAGTCAGGCCCTACGCAGCCTGTTCCAGACTACAAGTGATCCAGTCTGTGGCCGCCACCTTCAGATTTGGCTGGTCCCCACTGTTCTGCCCTGCTGGCTTTTCCACACCCCAGGACTCAGGAGTGGTTCATTTAATGACCAGAGAGGACTGCCAGTACCCTCTCTACCTGTCTCCAGAGGAGGCTTCTGGTGAGATCAGGAGGGTGGGAACCCAAACCTCACAGTGACACTATAACACTGGGTAGTGGTGGGGTGCTCTTGCCACTCCCTCCAATGAGTCTCAGCCTGGGGGGTGCTGCTCCTACCACACTGTTTCTGTAGCAAGCACCACCTGAGCCATCTCTGCCACTGGAGCTCAGGAATCCTAACCCAAACGGCAGCCTCCTGAGTAAGATTCTGTCCTATTCGCAGTTCTCATGGTGTCCATGGTCAGGCAGGTGACTGTCTCTTCCCCAGTAAGTACCACAGTCCCCAGATTCTGGCTCATGGAGTGGGGGGTTGGTGCACATCCTTGCCGGGGCAGAGGGCACAGAGACACATCTGGGTGCTGAGGTGTGGGCACTCTGGAGGCTTCTTCCCGAGGAGGATATTTAAAAATCTTCAGAATGGCTCCCACCTCAAATCTGTACTGCCAGAGGTGCTGGGCTGGGTTCCGCTAGAAGAGCTGCGGCCACCAGCTCCTGAGTGGCCTGCGGGTGGGCAGGCTCTTGCCCACTCACATACATGCCCCACACACTTGTCCACACATACCCACTCGCACACAGTCTCACTCACTCTCAGCTGGATTTTCGAGTTGATTGCCCTGTGGTTTAGCTGCAAGACGGGTCCAGTCTGGGAGCAAGTGGACAGAGCTTCCAGCTTCTCTGCAGTCATCTTGGATCCCCCTGCTAGTTTACCTGTTAAAAAAAAAAATGTTGAGTTCCATATTCTTAAGCAGATCACATTTTCGATACACAAGAAATATAAGCTAAATACATATACAAATCACATACATACGTCCATATTTGTGTGTTTATAGCAATGTAATGGATTAAATAAAGAGAAGTATGGTATTCTCCTAGCTAAAAATATGTATTTACATTGTGCCTTTAAGAAGAGGGTTTATGCATCTACTATAAATCTTGCTCTCTGGAGATCTCAGAATACATATTGTAACCATAAATTTTCACAAATTGGTAATTTGTGATAAGTGCAGATTTTGCCCAAAGATCCCATGTTCTGAAAAACATTATGTTCTCAATGATTTTTTCATAATTTTTCCTATACAGCTGAAGGCTAAGCCCTAGAATTATTCTGAAAGATCCTTTCATGTTATTTAATTACTACTCTGGAAAATTTAGTTTTGGACAGTAAAATTTCACTAGCAATGCTTATTTATTGACCATCATATGTTCTAGAAAATATTCCACAAACTGTTTTTCTTAAAGAAATTATTACTTAAGCAATCTTAAACTTTTACAATTAAATTCCTTTTTTTAACAAATACATATTTTTTAATTTAATTTTTTTTTGTTCAACTTCGGTTGTCCCCATTTTTCCCCATTACTCTCCTCTGTCCTACCCATCCCTCACCCACATTCAATCCTTCCTCCCCTCCGTTGTCTTTGTCCATGGGTCCTTTATACATATTCCCTCACTTGACCCTTCATCTCTCAGCTCCTAATTATAGCTCACCCTGTAGCCATTCCTTTAGAAGAGATCACTTTGTTTTAACATAGTTTCTTACATGGCTTTTCCTAACAGAAATGCTAACCAAAGTGTGCAAAATTTTTCTGTTGACAATCAAAATATTGATGTTATAGCTGCTTCTACTAATGTGACATATTCCTGCAAGAACCTTATTTGATTTATAGAAGATACTTTAACTTCTATTAAATCTTCCTTTTAATGATCTTGAGTCCTGCCTTTGTTTTTGTAAGAACATCAAAATTTTTAAATAAAGCAAGATAAAAATGTCTAAGGAGACCAAGTCATTATTTCATTTGAGTTACGGGAAGGGAAAATTTTTTTCTTTGATTGAATGCACTGCTTTTTGGAACAATGATTACTTTGCTATTTGGGGTTCTTTGTCCAGAATGTTAATGTCTGCAATACTTTTATTTATTATATAGTCTTGAGTTTATGTTTAACTGTTTATATTTAAAACAGATAAAATATGACAGTACAATTATTTTTTTTTAAAGGTTTTATTTTTATTTATTTTTTTTTTTTAGAGAGAGAGGGGAAGGGAGGGAGGAAGAGAGGGAGAGAAACAGCAATGTATGGTTGCCTCTCACATGGCCTTCACCGGGACCTGGCCCGCAACCCAGGCATGTGCCCTGACTGAGAATCGAACCGGGACCGCTTGGTTCCCAGCCCGCGCTCAATCCACTGAGCTACACCAGCCAGGGCAGTACAATTATTTTTAAAACTTAACTTTCATGGAAAATTCCTAATGATTTTCTTCCTTCTCCACCTTCTCATTCCTCCCATCAACAAGTTTTACCATCAGGCTTCAAAAGCCAGAATACCATCACTGTATTTACTGGAAAGCATATATTTGATTATGCCAGGTGGAGAATTCTATATAAAGTAAGACATAAAACTTATAACTTTTATGTTTGGTGATACATTCTACAGAAGAGTAATAATCATAAAAATTTCTCATGGAAATTTTTTTCACTGAAAAATTATTTTGTTCAAAGTTAGTTCTTTAAGATCCGATGTACCTGTGGTATTTCATTTATATTGTGTGTATGTTGAAAAGGGGTTTTGAGACTCTGTCTCATTTTGTCCATCTACATGCTCCCTGAACTTGACTAACAGAGTTTTTGGGTTCCTGAGTAGAGAACAGTATGACCAAGGCTAGAATAAATTAAATAATAATTCCAGAAAATATTTGACATTGGGAACTGTTCCACAGATTGTAGGAAATGTAGCCCAGCCAATCACTGTTTTAAAAAAAATCTCAGTGGGAAGCATGTCAGCAATCAGGCCCCACATGCGTGGATGGGTCTTCCCAGGTAAATCAAGCCTGCATTTTTTCCTAGAGATAAAATTTGCTATGCTGAAACTCCCTTACCCTGGATTAAAAGAACAAACGCTGATACATATCTGGCTTCTGGCAATCCTTCCAGCACAGCCTAATACCTTTTGCCTTTACATTTGCAAATATTCTCCTTTTGATGCGCCTTCCTTTGTTGTCTATCACCTAATACGAACCTATGTATAGTAAATGAAGACCACTCTGATGTAATGTACCCAGAAGAACAATAAAAGCCTGTCAAGGCAGGGATTGGGGTGCTCTCTCCTTCGGAGAGAGTGGCCGAGGCATTCCAAGCCACTCTGGGGCCCCCCACTCTCTCTGGCCCACTCTTGGACCCTTGCTCTCCATCCCACTCTCGGGTACTTTCTCTCTGGCTCTCTCTCTGACTCAGAGGGGGTTTCTGTATAGTCCCCATGTTCTTTTCCCGCAGACTTTACGTGTGAATTATTTACACATCGGCACAGCATACGGATTCTGCAGGACGGGACCCGCGGCACTAAGAGAACTGATATTTCTATAAAAATGTATCATTTTAATATGTTTTTAAAGCAATTTCAGAAGCAACTGCTCAGCTGCTAGTACTCTTGATCTACTTTACCTTACTGTGATTTTTCCAAAACAACAATTTCTAAAATTGTATAAAATGTATTTATTAATAAGAGTTTTATTTATTGTGTATTCACCTCCCTAGAATAAAAAACTTTATGAAAGAACTTTGTGAATATGTAAATGCATGAATGAATAACTAATGAATGAATGAATGAATGAATAAGCTGGTTTTTGCTTAGTCCCAGGATGACCTTGTAATTTCAAATATGGTTTCTCTTACAATTCCACTTGATTTTACATGGATAAATTAAGACAACTTGGTATAATGTGAACTTTATAGTGAAAACTTAGTTAACATAAATATTCTAACTTGACTGAGAAAATTTTTATAGGAAAAGAATATATTGTAATAAATTTGCTAAAAATTTAAAAGTTCTAACATAATATTTATTCATGAGTAAAATGACATTAAATAATTGTATTATAAATTAAAATAAAGGTACTAAATTGCTTGTTTAAGAATATTTTGAAATTCATATTTATAACCTCTTAATAATTATAAACAACACTATTTATATGAACATTTAACAATGCACAGTGCGTGTTTACTCTGTACTCTTATCTCTCTACATACAATTATTTTCCAAAAATGTCAGTTGTATTAATGCTAGAAGATGGTCATTGATTAAGCATGAAATATTCCAAATATAAAAATTTTATATATTTATTTAAAAGCTATATTTTATAATTTTGAAATGTTATGGAAGGCAAGATCTCTTCTAGGTGGGTCTCTAGGATCTGTAATGAAACACCTACCCCAATACTTACAAATTCATACATATGCTTTTTCCCACTTCATCCTCTTTCTTACCATGACTGAGTCGAAAGTCAAAGGAAAGCCTCAGATTCAACATCTATCAGGGCATCTATCAGGGCATCTATCAACATCTATCAGGGCCGTGTATTTTATTTCATTCTATTTCCATACCTCATCTCCCTAAGATGACAATATGTTACATATTAGATATTGGAATCTTCTTTTCTTGCTAGTTAGGTATTACTTATTGGGTGTGTGCGCACACATGTGTATATGTGTATGATATTAGAACTAAAATGGAGCTTATTTAGTCAATTTTCCCCTCATTTATGTTTGTAAAACAATATTTAAATAGCTTAAGAGAATCACTGATTACTAGAGCTAATTTGTAAAACAAAGAACATCAGGAATGGCCTTTGCTGACACACAACTTATTGGTACTTTTGATTCTAAAGTCTTTGACTCTAAATATTCTCATAATTTTTTTCATTTATTTTTTTATTTATTGTCGTTCAGTCACAGTTGTCCCACCTTTTTCCCCATTGCTCACCCCTTCTCCACCCCCCCGTCCCCACAGTCAGTCCTCCCCCTTGTCCATGCTCACTATTCATGTGCCTTTGCTTGCCTCTTCCCCTCCTTTCCTCTGTTACCGCCTCCCCCCTCCCCTCAGGTCACTGCAATATTTTCAAAAAATAAAATTTTTCTGTGTTTCTACATGCATTTATTTAAATGTGCTAGTTTTTCTTTCTCTGCCTAAAATAATTGTTTCATTTTCAGAACCTCTTATGACACTTAAAATTTATCATGGACTTAATAAAATCTAGCAAATAGTATTGAATATTCAGAACAGTGGTGTTCCCATAAACTAAGAGCTTCTAATACTACATTGATCAATACAATTATTTAGAAATAAAAACTTCACTCACTTATGAAACTATGTAAAAGAGCCACATATATTAAATAATATACTAAATTTCTTTTTTTAAAAGATTTTATTTATTTATTTTTAGAGAGAAGGGGAGGGAGGGAGAAAGAGAGGGAGAGAAACAGCAATGTATGGTTGCCTCTCACATGGCCCTCACTGGGGACCTGGCCTGCTACCCAGGCATGTGGCCTGACTAAGAATCGAACCGGGACCCTTTGGTTCCCAGCCCATGCTCAATCCACTGAGCTACACCAGCCAGGGCTAAATAATATATTAAATTTCTGAAATGATTTTGTCATACAATTTCTTAATTATGAACCCCTTTAACTTGACCTTATCTGGGAAACACATTGTCTGCACTTCCATCCTAAATGATAGCTTTGCTGGATAGAGTAATCTTGGATGTAGGTCCTTGACTTTCACCAAGCCCTTATTATATGAAATGTTAAAGGGACCTATCTAAGAAAAAGAAGATCAAAAATACAAACAGCAAAATGGCAACAAACTTAAAACTATCAACAACCAAGCCTAAAAAAACAAAAACAAAAACAAACTAAGCAAACAACTAGAACAGGAACAGATTCACAGAAATAGAGATCACATGGAGGGTTATCAGTGGGGAGGTGGAGGGGAGAGAATGGGGGAAAAAGTACAGGGAATAAGAAACATAAATGGTAGGTACAAAATAGACAGGGGGAGGTTAAGAATTGTGTGGGAAATGGAGAAGCCAAAGAACTTATATGTATGACCCATGGACATGAACTGAGGTAGGGGAAAGATGGTGGGGGGTGGTACAAGGCAGAGGGGAATAAAGGAGAGAAAATGATGAAACAAGTGTAATAGTATAATCAATAAAATATATTAAAATTAAAAAACATAAAAAATTCCTTTATTAACACTTTAACAAAATGGTAATGGATATGTTAATGATTATTACCAACAGGAAGATATTTATGAATGACGCTAACGTAAGATTCATTACCGTGGGTGGCACTAGAAATGATGATTATTCAAAATATTTAATAACCTTTAGGTCAAAAGCACTAACCAGTCTGAACTGATGCAGCACCATACTGGTGCTGATGGCCTGAAGAGTAGTGTTGAAATTGTCTTTTATAATTTTTTCTTGAAACACACAAATTAAATTTCTGAAAGATTCATGTGGGAACATACATATTTATCAATTCTACTCAGTTCCTTAAGTCTTTAGAGCAACCATAAGGCTGACATCATTTGACAAAATGAAGTAGAGAACATGAAGGTAAACATTTTTTTACAGATCTAAATTTAAGAAAATTTCAAAATATAAGTTAGTTAAATTTTTTGCTACAAAATAATATCAAATTGTTACATGGCTGATGAGCTACAAGGTGATGTCAAATTGAACAAAATAAGTTATTGTTACTAAGTGAAAGCACAAATTCTGAATACTAAACATGTTTTTACATTAGATAACACTTTTATTTTATACATGTGTAGTTTCCATAAAGTAAATTATTCATAGTTATTTATCTATAGTTATTTGAAAGCTTCCTAAGAACACATTTTATGATTGACATTTCCACTCAGATGACATACTCTAAGGAAATAATAAAAATACATGTAAGATTTGTTATATATTATAGCCATTATCTTCTGGGAAATAAAACAATAATCTCAAATTTAGCAAAATCTGATGCAGTAAACATAGTTTACATAAAATACTTCCACATTAAAAATTCAAGTTTAGTGCTAAGAACAAATATTCAAATAACAGCATTATTTTTCTCTCTAGATGCCTTTATTTGAACTGTGAATTAGCTTTTTTCTTATTTTTTCCTTCTTCTTTTCTAATGAAAGATGTTATTTTAAAATAAAGACCGTGTGTTTGAAATAAAAGTTAATTAAAAACAAAAATAAGAAACACACATTTTAATAAAACCCCTGCTATATTGCACTCTTGTTAATGTATGTGGGTGTTATAATTTCCATTTCTTCCCTTTAGGCTTCTCCTCAACTAAGAATAACTAGGTGATTAGGAAGCAATTTCAGGTGAAGAAAGTAATTACTTGCCTTTCTGTAATACTTTTATACTTTAAAAAGCAAGAACAACTAATTATCTTGCTAAGGAGAAAATTGATTATCTTTTTACTTAGAGAATATTGAATCTCTCATAACTTGTAAAATAATTAAGTCGTACATAGGGTCTGCTAAAAGTTTACTCTTTGTATATAATTATTGTAAGAAACCTTTTATATCATTCCATGTTCTTCTTAAGCTTTTAGTAAAACACTTCTTCCTCAAAACCATTCAAATAACTGTTTTTTTAACGACAATTAAGACTTGTTTGCATTTCTAGCTCATTCCAGAGGTGTGTTCTTTTTTCCATTTGTAATAACAACAAATTAAACAATGATGAAAATCATTGGAAAAAGTAAAATTTGTACATGGTAATAAATGTACTGTGACATATCAACAAGGATTCATTTTTAAATTCAGTTTAATGGAAGAGAACATGAGTACATGTGATTCGTTATAAAGTATAAAGAAAAGTCACTTATATTTGGCTTCACATTGCAGTAGAAGAAGTTCAACTCATTTCTGTCTTTCCAATTGCTTTCCTCTAGTTAAAAGGAAGCTGTGTGTCAATCCCTTGAGCACATGCGGTCCGATTGTTTGTGGGAGGCTGGTAGGAGCAGTGTGGGTAGCAGAGTGAAGTCAGCCTTGGATTTAATGCCAATCAGGATGAGTGGCCTAAGGTAAATAGACAGAAATGTTTGCATTTGAAATAAAACCAAATATGAACATCTAGATTTACCAAAAATCAAATTGGCAAAATAATATTTTCTTTTTTTACTATAAATGATTTTATCACCATAGTTTTGCAATATCAACTTCTCCCCCTTTGTTATATCAAAATGTACCTATGTTAAAACTGATGTAATTTGCATTTGAATATTAAATCCTGCAACTGGGTTATTCTTAACTAACATAATTAGAATTATTTTCATTTTCCTTATGTAAAGGTTATTAGTCAAAATTTGTAAGTGCGTTGATATCATAAAACTGAAAATGTCTATAATAATGTTGAAAAAATTTGATAAAATGTTTATTTAAGTTATGATTGTTAAAGTTTAAAAATTATTATAATGAAATAGGAAACGAAAAATCTTATTTACTGATGAAAACTGAATTTTTGACAAAATTAATTTCAGTGAAATGTGTGCATCTGTTCATGGTACTAGCTTTAGGTTAATATTTTATTTCATGCATTTTCCATTTTATTTAATGTTAACCAGTTTGGTAGACAGAATCCCCACTTTGCCCTGAAAAACTACCACTCTACAGTGTGCATTTCCTGCAAGTCCTTGGAATATTTTCCAAGGATGTGATGGACTGGTAATACCAGTGACTAGGTTATATGGTACAGTCACTTTAAGAAAGGGAAATACCCTGGGTGTACTTGACCTTCTGGTTAGCCTTTAGAAAGAACTCTTTCTGAAGGACAGACCTAAAGCATGAGAGAGACTCTACAATACAGAGATTGATTTTTGCCGGCTTTGAAGATGAAGGGGTCATGTGATAAGGAATGTGGCAGTCTGTAGTTGTAGATAATAGATCCCATCTATCTGCCAGCAAGTGAAAGGATACTCTAATTCTACAATTGCAACAAATTGAATTTGCCCAATAATCTGAATGAATTTAGAGGAGAATGAGTCCCATGTGTCTCCAGGAAGAAATGAAGCTCAATCAACTTGATCTGAACCTCGCAAGACCCTTGGCAAAGAACTCATCTGTGCTTTGTCCCAGACTTCTGACTTGCAGAACTATGACCTGATAAATGAATGTAGTTTTAAGCCCCTAAATTTGTGGTATTTTGTTACACAGCAATAAAAATGAAATACAAATAGGAATTTCAATCCCACCAAAAATTTCATTAATTTATTACATGGAGGGAAGAAAGAAAATAATAAAAATGAATGCATAAATTAATGAAATAGAAAACACAAAGTAGGTTACACTAGCAATAACCATTCCAGGCAACAGTTGGTTCACAGTAAGATTCATAAAATTGATGAATCCTGGATGATGTTGCCTGTGGGAATCAGGCTCTCCCATGGGATTGTGAGGAAAGCATTCCAAGGACCCATGCACAGGAGATTGTGGGATGGCAATATGATTTATTTGTATGGAAAGCTGCCACTGGGTCCCCTCTTCATCCATCCCAACATGAAAAAGTCCGACTGTGTCCTTAGCAAGGCCAAAGCAAAAGCCATTGTCCAGAGCTTCTGCTTCATATTAGCACTTAGTCTTTTTGGAGTCCATGCCATCTGCTTGGGGCTCTGGCAGTGGCTACATCCACATGGTTGAGTGCTTTCAGGTGAGAGAAAAAGCATGAATGCATGGGGTGAGTGAAGGTCAGAGAGAGAGAGAGAGAGAAAAAAGAGAGAAAGAGAGAGATCTTCTTTGTTCCCATGGAATTATATTATCTTGGATTTGGGATGGACCAGGTGCTTCATCAAAATGATCAACTTCCCAAACATTCATGGCTTTTTTATGGGTCCACCTCTTAGTGTAACTTCTATGATCCAGCTCCTCCTTGTATACCCGCAACAATCCAGAACCAGAGTGGGTGAAGGAAGGAGCATTCATCCCCTTGCTGGAGCAATGCTATGATCCCCTGGGGTGTGAGCCGCAGGTTCTGGGTGAAGCAAATAGGCTTAACATCCCCAGTTGATTAAGCTCAATGTCTAATTCTTTGCCTCTCTTTCTTATTAATAATTAGTTAACTACCTATGGTAACAGTGAGAATGACAATTACATAATGGTGCATCTTGAAAACTGGGCTTTTCAGATTACTGACCGATTTACTTTTGCCAATTGCCTAAAGATGACTATTTTTTTATAGCCCAGTTCTCAACTAATTTTTGTTCATTTCTCATCTCATATCTGTTGTTGCTTTTTAAGTTTTAGATTACTATGGCATTTAAAACTTATCCCAAATTGGTAACTAAACTTTGCTGAAATATGTATTCATAGTGTTAGATAACTTTGTACAGAGACACATTTTTTCTTTGCTGTTATTTTCTTTTAAATATTTTTATTTATTTTTAGAGAAAGGAGAAGCAAGGGAGAAAAAGAGAGAGAGAAACATCAACCAGTTCCTTCTTGTATGCACCCTGACCAGGAACGGGACCTGCAATGCAGGCATGTGCCCTGGCAGGGAATTGAACAGGTGATTTGCTTTGTGGGATGACACCTAACCAACTGAGCCACACTGGTCAGGAACACATTTTTATTTTTGCTAAAGATATTTAAGTCTTAAGAGAGTCAACTGTGTGCTTGATATATGTAACTTTTGTCTCACATTTCAATTTGTGTTTTAGGATTATATATGATTTTAGACATTATAGTTGGTATTCAATATTATTTTATTTTCAGATGTACATACAATATAGTGATTCAACATCTGTATATTTTACAGTCTGATTACTACACTAAGTCTAGTAATCATCTGTCACTTTGCAAACTCATCACAATATTGATTAAATTTCTCTTCACCTTTCTCATTCATCCCCCACCCACCCCTCTTTCCTCTGGCAACCATCAGTTTGGTCCCGGTACCTATAAGCCTGTTTTTGCTTTGATTGATCATTTGTTTGTTTGTTTGTTTTTTAGTTTCCTCATATAAGCAAAACCATATGGTATTTGTCTTCCTTATTTCACTCAGCAAAACACCCTCTAGGTTCATCCACATTATGCAAATGGCAAGATTTCATATTTTTTAAATTTTTGAGTAGTACCCCATATGATTTTTGTAACTTACAGTTAAATCATGTTTTTAATTTAAAATATTTAAGATTTATTTATTTTTTTACTTAGAAAAAAGAATAATCTCAAGATATTATCCAATAAAGTGAAGTTTATAATCCAAAATGCAGATTAGAAATATTTTATTTTATTTTATTTGAATTACTGTATTGTTGTTCAATTACAGTTGTCTGCATTCTCTCCCCTCCCCTCCTCCCACCCCCTTCAACCCCACCTCCCTCCCCTTCTTCCACCTTCCCCTTTGGTTCTGTCCATGTGTCCTCTATAGTAGTTCCTGAAAACCCTTCTCCCCAGAGCCCCCTCGCTCCACCCCCCCGGCTATTGTTAGATTGTTCTTAATTTCAATGTCTCTGGTTATGTTTTTCTTGCTTTTTTTCTTTGGTTGAGAGATGTTGCGTTTTGTACAAAGCCTAAAGAACAGGCAGAGAAAATGAAGCTCATAGAGGAGACCAAAACTGATGTGCTTATTCATTTACTCATTAATTTTTATTAAATTCCCTCCAGGTATTTTTACAGTATCTTTACAGTTATATTAATTCTGAAATTCTTCATGCATTTTATTGCAATCATAAATAGAACCTTTTCTCATTTTATTTTAAAAAATGATTATGTTCCATATACTACAATTTGTTGCTCATATTACTGAATTTTTTATTAGTTATATTATAGTTTATGTTAAGTTTTAATAGGCATTCTTTTTAAGCGTGGTACCATAATTGAAAAATATTATTTCATGATTTAAAATTTTTATTACAGAATAGTAAATTTTATTATATGGTTACCTATCATGTTATAAAATGATAATGTTGAATATCTTGGCAGATGTCACTTATCCTTGTTTTCAATTATTAACTTTTTAATTAACATAATTAAATTAGTGATCATTTGCATAGACTTTGTGACACATCCATTCATACAGTTGAATTAGCCAGAAGTGAAGAACTGTTATTTTGATCTTGTGCTTATAGATTAATGCATTGTATCAGAAATGGACATTTTACATATTAAAACTCCACAGAATATTCATGTCATCATTTTTAGGTGACTTAAGCTTGTGTCTTTTTAGAAGAAAGGGTTTGTAAAGTAAGACTAGGAACTGTTGAAAACTATTTCACGTCTACTTATAGGCTACATTTAAAAAAGTCTTTTGCAATGAATATTTGGTAATAGGCTAAAATTATAGAATCGTGGACACCTTTAGAATTTCACTTTATGAAAATATATTTACTTATTTAATTAATTACAGAAGACCATATTTGCTAAATAAATGAATGGATGATTTTATAGGCATTAACCATTTTACACTGGAACAATTTGAGATGGCACTCTGAGTGCCTATGTCAAAATAAAGGAAACATTTGTAGTAAACTATTATTGTCTTTTAGTGTTGGCCTGTTGTGAAGCTTTGGAAGAAGCTCTGATTAATGTTTTCTGTTATTCTTTTAAATAGCTATTGTGATTTAAACAGTTACATAGAAAAAGTTTCTCTGAGAAATATTTATAGAAAATAGCTAGGTAGGCACTTGTTCAAGTAAGCACTCATTTTAAACAGTGGCGTGTCAACAGTTTTTGGAAAATTGCTTTTTAAAACTTTGGAAACAATACCAATAGTGTGGGTAAGGTTGCCAAGACACACTACATTGGAAAAGCTGTCAAGCATTCTTTGAAAGTTTTAAACTGCATGAATAAAGTAATTTACTGGCTGACATGTCTTTACAAAGAAACTGTTTTGTATTTTTTCTAATTTATAAAAAACAATGACAACACAACATCAGTAGCATCTATATCTTTCTCAGTATAGGTGAGAGCCAATAAAGTTTGTTGCTTGGGAACATCTACAAATAAGTTCTAGACCCTAAAATCACATACATAATTTAATTTATAATTAAAGTAATTGAGTTTTGCTTATGACTACCTTTTAATTAAGTGATAAGTACCATTTAGAAATACTTTTATATTCATCCATACTTACTGAAACATTGATGTTATATTTTGTGGTTGTACTAAAATTCAGTAATTACTATTAGAATTCAACTCCCCAAAAATATTGTGCCATTCTATAACTATCCTTTAATATAAAGTGCCATATAAATTCTGATCTTGTGCTGAACAATGCACTCAATCCCATAGCATATTATTTAAAAAAACCCTACTCTAATAACATATTTACCTCACAGTATGAATGAAAAATTAAGTAATGTTTCTAAAGTATAATAATTTTAAAAGTTTAAGATGTCTGTAAATAAAGCTTAATTACTGCCACAACAGGAATTAAGAAGCGGGAACAGGGAAAAAGCGGCTTTCCATGATGTATTAAGTGAAAACATATTCCCTGTCTTTGAATAAAGAGATAAATATTATTATGACATCAATTAATGCTTGATATTACTTACTTTTTGAGAAAAAGGAATGATGCATTTATATAATAAAACATAAATGAAGATTTAAAAGTAATCAAAACCTTTATTCAGGCTTCTGGTCAAGCATATAAAGAGTTTGGAAATCAGTACTTGATCCTAACAACAAGTAAAAAACTGAACAAACTAAAAAACCAGCAACTCTTCTTAAAAATCTGTCAGAGAAGTGAAGTTACAGATAAAATTGCTGCTTCCAAAATGAAAGAGACAGGCAGGAAGATACAGAAAATCAAAACTTACCCCGGTGGAAATGCAGGGCATAAACGTCCATGGGGACCAGGGCTGGGGAAGGGCTTGACTAGCTGCTGGAGGCTCAATGTGGACAAGTCTGAGAGTTAAAAAACTCCAGAGGAACCCAGTCTTTGAAGGCCCTAACAGTTTTTGTTTTTTTGCCTCTAATAGCTTGACCAAATTATCACGATAAATATCAGAGAAAAATCTCCTTGGGCTTTCAGTTGGAAAAGTAATCATTTTGAAATACTCCAGTACATTCTCTTTTTAACAAGGCCTGTTCTCAAGAGAATTTTACCAGAGCCTAAACTATTAGGTCATTTTCAGAGTCAAAATGATCTGGGCGAAGGGAAATACCCAGCTCTAGTCCGTTCTTGGTATCCTGCCCCACCTAAGAGTGGGGGAAACCTGGAAATCCTGGGGAAGTTCATCATCCGGAGACCCTGTCTTTGTGACTTACACACCAAGACCAAGTGGGATGTATTCCAGGTATGCATGATGGGTTCAACATGAAAAAAAAAAATGTAACTAATCACATGAGCAGAATAAGGAAAAGAAAATCACATAACCATATAATTAGACTAGAAAAAGCATTTGACAAAATTTACCACCCATTCATGATAAAAACACTCAGCAAATGTAAAATAGAAAGAAACTGCCTCAGCATGATAAAGATATCTAAAATATATACAGCTAATATCATACTTAATGGTGAGAAACTTGAGGTCAGATGTCCCTTCTCACCAACAATCTGAAAGGGCTGCACTGAGCATGATTCCAACGATGTGAATTATGGAAAAGGGGAAACTACGGAGACGGTACAAAACACCGTGTCTGTCAGAGGCGGACAGAGCAGAAGAGGCAGAGCAGAAGGGACTTTTACAACAGTGCAACTACTCGGTGTCAGTCTATAGCGGTGAATACGTGTCATTCATTGTAAATTTGCCCAAACCCACTGAATGCACAACACCAAGAATGAGCCCTAATGTAAACCATGGACTCTGGGGGATAATGTTGTGTCCATGTATGTTCACCAATCATAAGAAATGCACCACTCTGTGGGGGGGTCTTTATACTGGGGGTAGGATATACATGTGTGGGGGTAGGCAGTATCTGGGGAACCTCCACACCTACCACTCAGTTTTGCTGTGCGCCTAAAACAGTTCTAAAAAGATTAAAGTTAATTAAAACGTTTTAAATAAATAATTTTCTCGTTTTGCATATTCTCTAGACAGGAGGTTATCAACTTGGGGCAATTTTATCCCCTAACCATGGAATTTTGGCAATACCTGGGGACATTTTTGATCATCACACTTAGCCCCAAATATTTTCCTGCCCCCAAATTCAACTGTGTCAGAATGAGAATCACTGCCTTGGAGCATTTAAACTGGACTCCAGAATACTGCATATCTTGAAGTAAAAAAAAAAAAAATATTGTAAAATCCTTAAAATTGTGAAATAACTTATTAACTTTTTTCTCATTATCCATGGGAACATACTTTAATATTTTCATATAAAATCTGAAATTATATAAGCCATTATAATTGTTACACTGTATTATCATTAGAGTCTACATAAAATTCATGTAAAATTAATTTGCCTGGCTCATTCTGCATGTTCAGGGCCTCAGTGAGGTCACAATATACCCAAACGAGTCTTCACATTTTTCAGGTCTCATTCATATACCCACATGCACCACCATCTGAATTGTATCCTGGGGCTCCTGTTTACCTGAGCACCTCTGTCCCTGTTGGACATGGCAGTCCTCTCCTGTCTGTTGCCACCGACACTCCTGGGCCTTCAGAGTGAGATATTGACATAGTAGAGAGAGTCACAGGGGGCAAGAGCCAGGGATTTGGAGAGGAGTCTGAGTTGTGTTTACACTTGTCACTGAAATGCCATAAGAGAGGTATTAGAAGTCTTTACAAGTCTTAAAAAGTCCTTAGGATTTAACTTTATAAACTATATATGGACTATGTATAATCTCAGACTTTTTATTTTATTTTCCATAGAATTCTTGTTACTATTCAATCGAGAATACAGGCACACTTCAGAGATATTTCAGGTTTGGTTCCAGACCATCACAATAATGTGAATATCACAATGAAGTGAGCCCCACGATTTTTTTTGGTTCCCCAATACATGTAAATGTTATGTTGAGGCCGTAGCGTAGTCTATTAACTCTACAATAGTAATATGCCTACAACAAGAACACATCCTTAATTAAAAATATTTTATTGCCTAAAATGTAACCTTCCGCTGACCTTTTGGAACACTGATTCTGATAGGCTTGCTGGACACAGGGTTGCCGCAACCTTCAATTTGTAAAAAAAAAAAAATAAATAAAAAAGGCCATATCTGCAAAGTGCAATAAAGTGAAGCAAAATAGAAAGAAGTATGCCTGTATAACGATGCCAGAACATTCTGAAAATTACAGTTATGTGTATAACTATTTTACCACTTCAAAAAGGATATATTTTCCTTTCCCTCCTCTCCATAGCTTCTTCTCCCTCTCAATGCTAAGTGTACCTGAGCCATGGGGCTATTCGAGTAGAAAGTGTCACAGTATTGGAGTGCAAAAAAATATGGTACATTGTTTTCTCACATATTGCTTGAGTATAGACTTTATGTATTGATTTTAAAAAAAGTATTTCTTGCTTCTATTTTTTAAGAGTAATTATAAACAAACTTTTATTTTTAAATACATTCTCAGAACTACTGTTGGAACTATTTGGAAAAAGAAAAGGTTCAGTCCACTTTAGGAAAACATCAGAAAGACAACACTTGCCATGTAGCATTAGTTCAGAATGCAACTCATTTCCCATGAGAGCTCCGGCTGGCTGGCTGGTGGTCAAACACTATGCATGGTGCAATGTAGTACATCTAAAGTGAAATCACACATTTTAAGTTAAGTTTGTCAAATTTATCATATCCATAGCTCAAATATATTTTTTGTTAAAAAAACAGTGTGATGTGGAACCAAGCAAAGATAGATTTTTTGAGACCTGAAGCACAAGCACAGAAGTTTGAGTACTTGCAGAGAATGTTGGGAGGGTCTTTTATTTTCCTAGGTGACAGAATTGGGATACTTTACAATTTTATGAACAGAAATTCCATACTATGAGAAGGTCATGAGAATCTAACCATTGCAATGTAAATTTAATGTCCTATTTTATTTCTTTACCAATGTTTTATAATTATGAAGATGCAAAACCAAATTAGTCTGGTAGAATGGGTTCTTTGGAAAATTACAATACTGAAAATCAGAGCATTGGCAAGGGAAGGACCTACAGGCACTGTCGGTCTTCCAGAGAAACTGAGCCAATAAAAGATATGATTATGGAGACCAAGAAGGCTCTCAACTGGCTGTCTGCAGGCTGGAGAACCAGGAAAGCCCATGCTACAATTCAGGTTGAGTCTAAAATACTGAGAACCAAGGGAGACAGTGGTCGAAGTCCCAGTCCAAGTGGAAAGGTCCATCAACAAGCAGTGCCAATGTCTCAGGTCAGGCAGCAAGCAAACACATCCTTCCTCTGCTTTTGGTTCTGTGCAGGTTCTGAATGAATTGGGTGATGTCCACCTGCATTGGTGATGGCTCTTTTCTTTATTCTGTCTATTGATTCAGATGCAACTAGAAACAACCCCACAGACACTTCCAGAAATAATAGTTTCTAGACATTTGAATATCCTTTAACCTAGTCAAGTTGGCATTTAAATTAATTGCCACAGACACCTTAAGGAGTCCCTACCTTGGAAGTTCCCCATAAATAGCTTTCCAGTTCATTCCTCCATAGAGTTGTTAGATATAGCAAAAGCAAGGACAAAATAATGCTCAGTTAAATTAGAATTTCAGCTAAAACACAAGTAATTTTTTTACTGTAAGTATGCCCCGTGCAACATTTGAGACATACTTATTCCAAAAAAGAAAATGGTTTGTTTGCCTGGAATTCAAACTTAACTGGGCATGTTGTATTTTAACTGGCAACCTACCTTCTCTGACATGTCTGTATTATTGCTAATGCATTTATCTATTATTCCCCCCCACATTAGCCCACAAAAAGCCACATTTCTGTCTTTCAACAACTCAAAATCTGGGAAGAAAATAGAGCTTGGAGAGAAATCACAGATAAGAACACCGTTTAGTAGGGTTTTCAGTGACGCAGCTATGTAAAAGTGAAAACAAATATGTTTCCCTCCTATGCTTAGGAATTTACTTGAAAATAACCAAATTCTGATTTTTTGAATTGTTATATTGCTGTAAAATAATATTACTTGTTTTAGTGGAACTACGTGCCAAATGAAAAGAACAATTAAAATGCTTCTGAAATTTTTAATTGCAAAAAACATGTCTTGAGTAAAGAAAACTAATTTGTGTTATTTAATTTTTAATATTAATTTTATCCTTTGGAGAAAACAATGAAAAAATCATATGCAAGCAGAGTTGTTTCTAAAAGTATATATTTATCTAACAAATATTGAATTGCTTGATTTAGTAATTCAATTTGAGTTTAGAACCATCATAGTGATTGCAAGATCAAATTAAAGTTATTTAAATTGTGTTAGTTGGTTTCCATAAGTATTGAAGTGGTGTTAATTATTCATCTTTTTCTTTGCTTCTTACCAGTTAAGAGTGGCTCCACTGGGGGTACAGATATTAGGTTTACAAATTACTCATGTGTGTTTATCCTCAATGAAATGTTTCTGCTGAAGTGAATCAGAAGATTTTGTTCAGGCCTAATGTTGAATGACGTTTTCATTTTCCTCCCTGTTGAACTGAAGACAGCCGCACTCACAAAATGGACTTAGCATCAGGAGGCAGGCTAAAAAGATAGCTTCTCTTTGGGCTGCTTGAGGGCAGTTGTGAGTAATAGTAAAAAGACTGGCAGCTTTTAAAATTCCCTGCAAGAGTGAGGGTGTTAGTAGAAATTTATTTGAGATATATAATCAAGGTTGGGGTTGACATACATGGTCTTTGATGCTCTGTCTTTCCAAAAACTCAACAAATATTTTTGGCAATATATGAAACCCATTCCAGCCTGCCAAATATTGGGTGGTCTGGTGCTTAGACCAGTGGCCTGTGGGCCTACTTGTTGAAAAGAAGATAGCCAGAGCCTTTCCATATTGTGTCAGTTATTGGAAGATTCCTAATTACACTGGTGCACAGAGACAAATGGAAACTTGAGAAGCTGGAATAGTTCAGTACAAGGTCTTCTTGCTCACCTTTTTGTTCTTTTCCTCTAATCCACCATGCTGATGGGATTGATCTACTGCAAAATGGTTTTGTTTTATATTCTCTGTGCTTGGTTCAAGGTTTGCTAAATTGAAGCTGAGATCAGAGGATTATTTAAGTCATCAGCTGGGATCTCATGCTAGGTAATCATTTGCTAGATATTGTAAATTTGGGGAAGGATTTTCACTTGAGTCACCTTTTAGTTCCTTCACATATTAGTGCAGCTTCCCTTCTTCTAGTTGTGGGATGAAAATCAATTCTATTTATTCATCATTAGAGTTTATAAATAGTTCCTCTATTTTGATTTATTATCATAGTCACCAATTTTAAGTCACATATTTTCACATATTGCCATGTTTCAGAGTGGGTTGGGTCCTAAAATCAAACAGCATTGATTGTAATGAATTTATTTATTTATTTATTTATTTTTAAAAGATTTTATTTATTTATTTATTTTTAGACAGAAGGGAAGGGAGGGAGAAAGAGAGGGAGAGAAACAGCAATGTGCGGTTGCCTCTCACATGGCCCCTGCTGGGGACCTGGCCTGCAACCCAGGCATGTGCCCTGACTGGGAATTGAACCGGCGACCCTTTGGTTCGCAGCCCACGCTCAATCCACTGAGCTATACCAGCCAGGGCTGATTGTAATGAATTTATAGCAAAGGTTATTGTTTCATTTTGGATGGTCATAAAACAATGTGGCATTTGTAATTGCCAGCCTCTTACACCTAAGAAAGACAGCAGTTTATATGAGGCAGGTTTCATTAACCACTGATGTGCATCATTTGCCAGTCTTATTGACATCCTGTGTTTTACAAAGTCCTCCCTAATTCTGCATTTCCATTAACTCTAATACTTTGCTTCTGCAACCATTTTGTGTGTTTATATATATTTACATATCTATACTGATATGGATGTTATTGGGTATTTGGAGATACAAATCTTCAATTTAGCCTTGGCTGGCATGGCTCTGTGGACTGAGCCACCAAACTGAGAAGCAAAGGGTCGTCGCTTTGATTCCCAGTCTAGGGCACATGCCTGAGTTGTGGGCCAGGTTCTCCAGTGCAGGGTGTGTGGGAGGCAACCACACATTGATGTTTCTCTCCCTCTCTTTCTCCCTCCCTTCCTCTCTGTCTAAACATAAATGAATAAAATCTTTAAAATGATTATTAAAAAAAGAAATCTTTGATTCACCCACTTAATTATTTCTCACATTCCCAAAGTAAGTGAATTAGGTGTTCTAAACTCTTAAAGATTGTATAAATGTTGGCATACATGCTATCAAACTGTTGACAATAAATGAAGATGTTTTGTCAAAATCTCACTCATCCTTTGGTAATCTTCCTAAAAGATAGCAACTAAGTAATAAAAGCCTACTTTCAGGGTATTTATAATATGCATATTTTCACACTAGAAGTATAAGTGAGAAATTTGTTGTTTTTTAATTAATTACTTCTACAACACTTGATTTCATTGATTATGCATAAACTATTAAAGTAAAAAAATAAATTAAATATCAATATCAATTATTAAACACCTAACCAAAAGTACATTTTGAATGGTTTTATTTGATTTGAAGGTGAACTGGTTAGGTAAAGAAGGAGAGTGAATAAAAGCAGACTCTTAAAGATAAAAAACAACTTTACTTTTGTTTGTCAACTTTACTTTTGATGAAATGTCAAAAGATGACATTTTGGAACTTATTACTGAGTGCAATTGTGAGAATATCATAGAGACTGGATAACTAAAATAATGGATGAAATAAATTATTCTTTGAAATTTGTAGACTGAGCATTAATGCTTCTTTTTACTTACTAGAATTTAAAAAATATAAATTTTGCTAAGTGAAATAAGCCAGGCAGTGAGGGACAAATACCATATGATCTCACTTTTAACTGGAACATAAGCAACAAAAGAAAAAAGCAAGCAAAATTTAACCAGAGACATTGAAATTAAGAACAATCTAACAATAGCCAGAGGGGAGGGGAGAGGAGATTGTGGAGAGAAGGAATTTCAGGAACTACTACAAAGGACACATGGACAAAACCAAGGGTGGGGGGTGGAAGCAAGGGAGGGAGGGGGGTGGGTGGGGTGGGGAGGAGAGGAGGGGAGAAAATGTAGAAAACTGTAATTGAAGAACAATAAAGTAATAAAAATTTTTAAAATATATAAATTTCATTGATTTATACAAAATATTATCTCCAAGTTGGCATCTTATACTTTATGTATAAATGGATGGACCAAAGCATATCTTCATAAGTATAAGTAAAATGATGTTAATATATCATCAATGACTATCTATGGCCTTGTAAAGTATATTATCTAAGTTTTTACCATTAGTAACTAATGCCAAATCTAGTTAAAAATGTAGACATCAATATATGTGAAATATATTTGAATTTATTTTCATTATAATATAATTTAAAGATTTTCCCTAAATGTGAATATTGCCTTTAAAGAAAAAAATGGTTTGAACAGAATTGATATGATTTCAATTATTTCTGCAAAATAGTTGAGCCATGAAGGGAGGCGGGAGAAAACCCTGCATGTAGGCTATTAGCATCTCAGTATGTCACCCATTATTCTAATATGTATACCATTCAGAAACCTAAATAAAGGAGAAAATTGCTTTCTGTAAATTGGACACCATAAGCACACATAGAGCGTGTAATTAATATAAAGATGGAAGGCTGTATTCATTAGGTATTTCTGTACTATAATAATGAGGGTTATTCTTGCTCAAAGAGATATTAATAGAAAACTAAGTTTAGCACAACTTTTTTACAGAAATAAAATACTAGCATTTAGAATTAATAAAAACACACAGTTTTGAAATTACTACATTTTAAAAAAATATGTAGCAACTGAATTTTAAAGGATATCTCTCCCAAATTATTACCAAGCTCAGGGCAATACAATAATATATAATTTAGTGTTTTTCATGAATGTAAGTTATCCATATTCACAGCTATCTGTATTTCATTTCTAAGGGTTATTTTGCAGCCATATTAACTTGGCATGGATACTTCATCTCAGCTGCTAACCACAATGGGTCTCTGTATATTTGCTCTGCCATGAGCAAATCACTGTGTCCTCCTACCTAAGAGTGGTCAAGGTATGAATACACTTTCATCCCTATTCTCATCAGACAAACCAAAGCCTGGAATTGCGTACAGCAGACATTACTATTCTTAACCTCTTCCTCTTGGCAAACAAAAGATATACTTCTGCTCACATTTCATTGGTCAAAGAAAATTACTCGTCCAGGACCCGGTTTAAAACAAGTGCCCTTTGTCATTGCCAGGTCATGTCATAAAGCCTCTAATTCCATGTGTCTCCTATTCCTGGTTTATCGCATTGCAGTAAAATCTTAAAAGAGACGTGTAAGTTTCCTCTTAAAATATATGGGAGTTTGATTGACATTGCATTGAGTCAACAGAATTAGCTGAGGAGAAATAACAATTGTATAAAATACTTTTAATCCGTGTACATGGCATAGTCTTTCATTTCTCTAGCTATTTTCCAATGTATTGTATCTCAAAGATTTATACATTTTTTAATTTTTTTAAATTTATTTATTTTCAGAGAGAGAAGGGAGGGAGAAAGAGCAATGTATGGTTGCCTCTCACATGGCCCTCACTGGGGACCTGGCCCACAACCCAGGCATGTGCCCCAACTGGGAATCGAACTGGTACCCTCTGGTTCCCAACCCGCACTCAATCCACTGAACTACACCAGCTGGGAAAGATTTATACATTTTTTGTGTAGAGAACTTATACATCATTTAGTTGATTTCCAGTATTTATTTTTGTTGCTATTGACCTGGTTTTGTTTTTAAATAGCGCTTTCTAAATTTGTTGCTAATACATAAAAATAAAATTGATTTTTGTTGATTGAGCTTGTATTGACTGATGTTACTGAATTCACTTATTAATTCTAACAGTATGACTGCAGATTTTGGATTTGTTTTGCAAATAATCAGATTATCTCTAAATATTTTTATTAATATTTTTACTCAATATTTCCTTTCTTTTTCTTGGACTGAAAAGAATGGGAAATATTACCTATCTTATGTATTAGGATTCCATCTTAAATAAGAGAGAATACAAGCAGTGAGAATAGCTTTGACCAGGAACTTATGGTCCTTCTATAGATCAAGGCTGACTGATTTTAACTTTCTATTTTTCACTTTCAACAATCCATGATATAATGTTATTTAAAGAGATTTCTGAGTCTTCTCAGTTATAACATTCTATTATTTTACTCATAGGATCTTAAATTTTATTTGCATAAAATATCTTAGTGTTACATTAATAATAAACTTAAATTCTAACTTTGAAATAGCTACATTTCCTGAAGTCATTAGGAATTTAAAAAACCTAAAAAGAGCATGTTTATTTAAATCATCCTCAAAGATTTATTTGCAGGCTTATCAAAACCACTCATGTAAGTCATACAAAATATTTTATATTGAAAATTTTGCAATGGATAATATTTTTTCTTTACTTGGTAACATTAATCTCTCTCATGAACATTTTTTTACAGATGTATATGTAATCATGTTTTGAATCTGTGGAGACAGGCTTTAGAGTTGAGTGCCGCTTCTTTGAAATATTGAAACCTAAATGGACAACACTTACTGAAAATACGACTGACTTCACCACCCCATTCTACACGCCGTATGTCACCAAATAGCCTCCACTCTCTGCCAAGAAGTAATTCAAATCAGTGACCTAGAAATAAAAGACTACATATTCCATTACCAATCAATCCCCTGAGCCATTCAGTCTCTACTCCGTAATATTTTAATAAATCATTTTCATTTATATTGAGGAGCTGTTAATGCAAATTGTAAGTAAAGGGACAGTTGACTTTTATTAGCAAAGCCATGAATATATGATATGCTACACCCAAGATTCCATGCTCAGTACTCAATATGATGCAATATGACTCATTTTCTAGAAGAGAAGATAAAATACTAGTAACTTTACAGAACTTCATGAATTCATATTTTTACTTCTCATTTAATATCTTATACTGTTTCTAAATAACTGGTTTTGGCAGACAATATTAAATATAATTTGGGTTCTATTCTATGTTGTTTTTTCATTTACGTGAATTAACAAGCATTTGTCCTAATGATGTAAAGAGTTTAATGACTCCTAGTCATTATTTTATTTTATATTTTTAATTTTTATGTATTATTTTTATGTTTGTTCAAGTACAGTTGTCTCCATTTTTCCGCCACCACTTTCCCGTGCCCCACCCTCATTCCTTCTCCCTTTGGCTCTGTCCATGTGTCCTTTATACATATTCCTTGATGACCCTTCCCCTTCTTTCCCCCATTATCCCTTTTGCCCCACCCTCCAGTTACTGTCAGTTTGTTCTTTATTTCTGTGTCTCTGGTTCTAGTTTGCTCATTTGTTTGTTTTGTTGATTAGGTCCTCTTTAAATGTGGAGAAAGGAAATCTGCCCCGCCTCTGTCAGCCATCGGGCTATCATCTGTGTTGTGGCCAGCAGCATACGGAGAAGCAGAACCATCAGGCCTCCAGTCTTGGAGTCAGTGGGAAAAATAAGAAAAATTATTGATGAGGTATGTTTAAAAAAATATATCCAGAGAACAGAGGCTGAGCAGACGCACTGCAGAGCAGAAGAGTTGTATGAATACACTTGGCTGCAGTAGGAAGCAATGCAAATTTGCTACTTGTCACTGTTTGGTGCTAAATCTACATTTAATATATTTCATTGTTCAGTAGCATTTTTTTTAATGGTTAGTACTATCTCTTTACTTTCAGTACATAAGATCAACCTATGGGCATAAAACAAGACAGGGTGGAAGCAACTGCCAAATCTTCTAGTGTTAACGTTATGGCAAAAGGTTTTTACCATGTTGTGAGTATATGAACTACTTGCAATGGACACAGTGAGCTAGAAGGGAATGACTTAGATAACTTTGGAAATAAGCGGAGTTTGGAAAAAAAAGGCAAAAGGAAGTGCAAAGAAGCCTGCACTCTAGTAGATTGTTTCCCCCCGGGCACAGGCTAACAATTATGAAGAATATCCTTGCTAGCTCAATATATTCCAAGTGAAAAATATAAATTTGAATTTGGTATGGTTTGTACATAATTCATAATTTCATCCAAACAAACTGTGATATTATATAAACACGGTAAATTACCTTTCTTCTAATTAAGTTGACATTAAATGCAAACGTATATTTTTCATTATGTTACTCTTGATTGAGATAATAAATACTGAAGTAACTCATTTTTACATAGCAGAATACTGTTATGAAAGTCAGTTTTATAATGTTTTATTTTTAGATTCCTTTTTTAGTCTTGGTTGCCAGGCTTGAAGCTTGTTTATAGTTAACTCTCCCAGTGAGTTAAAAATTCAAATATTTAAAAATGGCATATTTGGACTTTAACTTACCCATACTGGTAATTTGGTCTTAATTGTTTCAATTTCAATTAAAATTAATAGCTATTTGCAACTTGATTTTTGACTGACTGACCATGCCACTTTTTAAAATTATTCTAGAAACACAGCTCCCATTAAACTTCATACTCGCCCAGTCTTCACCTTAAGCCCCTCTCACAGAGCCTACCACCAAATCAGGAAAGTAATCTACCTGAAATGTTTAAACATCAGATGGACATAGTAAGATGGATAAACATGCCAGGTAAGAAGGATGATGTTCTAACACAGTGATGTGCAAATAACAGGCGATCAGTAAATGCTCATAGAATGAATGAAGAAACTGAAGAAGTATTTTCTTAAATAATAGGGATGCCAGTGCATTTCAACACACATAGTAACTTTCAATAGCAAATGTGTTCCATGTAGACACATTTTGATTTTGATCTACACAAAATCATCCTGCAACACTTTGTGTGGCTAATGTAACATTTATTCCCTTTTCTTATGGTTATTTACTTGACTTACTTTCTTGCCACTTTTCTGGTTAATCAAAGCATAAAAAACATCACTTCTAGTAATCTTTGATGTTTACTTCTTTCATACACTGCATTTTTAACCAGGCTTTACACTACAGAAACACTCATACTTCAAGTATTTCTAATAGAGTTATCATAAGTAGAGTTGTTTCCCTCTTGAGGATTATAACACTATTTGACTTAATTAAATGGATCAAAATTAAAACAAATGGTGGTATAACCCCTGGAGTAATGTATATTCCAGTTATTAAAACTGCCACTGGAGTGCAATAGTGCTCACAGACTATGTTTGAAATGTTTTCAGATTTTACTGTGTAACAGAGTTTTCAGTTATTCCAAATAAAGTAAATGCTGACAGTTATAGAAGTTTTAGTTACCTTAAAATATATTTCCTTAATACTAAAGAAATTAATTTATAGTTGTTGTTTTATTTCCCTGAGTTATGATTGCATTTTACAGTTGAATACTTAAATGCATAGATGCATTCAAAAATTGAGAATGAATTAAAATGTAGATGATGATGTATTTTCTTCAATTTCAAATACACTGTGAAGGCACATCCCTGCTTAAAAGCTAAGAAATTATTAAATGTGATGGGAGTGAATGTGTAGATCTTGCGATATAATGTATTAAGTGATGACAAAATAATTGATATGCTTCAACAATACTAAACATGTTAAGACTCTGAAGCTCTTCACTGTCTCTAATTTTTTACAAACCTAAACCAATGCAGATATTATTCTGCTCAATACTTATTTGCATTTTTCAATGTATTCAAGTGTTTGAGGAAACTCACATGATCTCTCCAGTTATAACTCTCTCCTCTGTAGTAGATATCTAAATAAGCTGCAGTATTAACTTTGTCCATAAATGTAAACCATCTATGTTAAACTGGATCTCTATATTATATGGTCATCTACTTATATTGTAAACTCTATTAAGTATATAAATTATAAGCAACAAAAATATGATTTATAATATTCATAACTTTAAAAAATTGTACTAGATTGAGTGTACAGAAACTGAGTTTTGTAGCTTGGATTCAACTACTAATTGACTCTATCATCTAGGAAAAGTCATCCCAATTGTCTTTATATATTGAATGATGGGGGAAGGGCAGGGCGAATGTATGGAGAAACTGTTAAAGGTGTGGCCATTGACCAACATACATCCTAGAAAATGACAGGAGGGAGAAAATAACTAATTGCAAACTAAGTATCTGCATTTTGACATAGTAATACAGTCATTTTTATATTGATGAAGATATAGTTATTAAGTTTTTAGATTATTTACAACACATTTATATGCATTTCTATGATGTTCTCATAGCTGTCTGTGATATCACCAAAGTAGATATTTACTCTTTTCATTTTAGAAAGGAGGCTATATGTTAGTTAAGGAAATGAAATTCATTGTTAAGTGCCAAGCTAGAGATGGGAGCCAGATTTCTATAGCACAAAGGTGGCTTGCATGACTCTTTCACATCATCCAATTAATCCACAATAATTGAGAACCTGTCTGCTTATCTATAAAAGCAGAGGACAGTCTTACTCTGTTTGCATGGATAGAGCTCTTGACCATGCCTATTATGCAGGTTCCAAATGAATCATTTGACACCCTGGAATTGCAAATGCATAATAAGGTAGCCTACCTGTAGCAGAGGTAAGAAAAGACTTCTGGGGCAGCCAGTGACTGTCACTTTAATACCTTCCAAACTGGAGCAATGAAGGGGCCATATGTCAGTTTAGGAAGAAAAAAAAGTATCAAAAGCACTAAATAGATCAAAAGTTAAAGGAGAAGTAGAAGGCTTGGAAAGCATAATAAAATTATAAAGCATCTATACTAAGAATAGCAGAAAGGGAAAAAGAGAAGGAGACATGAATGTTGGCAAATAACGGGATATTGATCTTGTAAGGTTCAGAAATGACACTGTACGATTCTTGCCACACCCATTCTATAGACTGCAGTCATCACTTTGCCCCATGCTATGAGAAACATTATGGATGGTGTTTTGTTTTGTTTTGCTTTTAATTATGTGTGTGTGTGGGTATGCATGTGTCTTGGTTGCAAGTGGTACAGTCTTAAGTAGTATTTAAAAGCTGTGTGAAAGCAGATTTACATGGAACTGGTAAATGTATTTTAGGAGACTAGGTTAGTCAGAGACTGAAATTGGTGATTAGCGACACCATCCACTATCAAGTTAGCCAGTTAAGATGAAAATCTCCCCTTCCCGTTTAATCAACTGCCAAGTCTTCTAGATTTTAATTTCTAAAAATCCCTAGTATCTGTGTACTTCTCTCCATTCTAGAGCAAACCACCATTATCTCTCACTTAAACCCCTAAGTTCTTTTCAGTCAGGTTTACCTGCTTCTAAACTCGCCTTCCATTTACTTGCCCATATGCAATGAGTCCTTTCATGGAAAAAAAAATGAGAAAGCAAATTTGGCATAACCCCTTACCGTTTTAAAACCCTTCTTATTTACTCATTGCCCTTAGTGTGAAAGCACACACTCATCCACTTGGATGTACAAGGCCTTCTACTGGGCTGTGAACCTTCTGGCTTGTTCTTGCTTTTTCTTGTGCATGAATTATTTTTTACATTATGTCTTCTGTCAACCTTACAATACCTAAACATCTTCATAGAAATTTTTAATTAATGCTGGACTAACATGATTAAACTTGCATATTCTCCCACTGGTCACTGTACATGCATATATTCCTTTCAGCACCCACACCAGACCCTTTGGTGATGAAGTCTTACTTAATATCTGACTTATTCCTGAAGCTCTAGGAGAGCTGCGCATACACTATGTTTGAAAAGTGGTGATTTTTTTAATTGGAGATATTTCTAGTGTGTATTGACACTATCATCCATATAGATATTAGAATATTTAAGAAATGTGGCTGTAAAAATAATAATAATGTCATAATAATAGTAATGGGTCATATCATCAGTATAGAAATCCTGCAAAAAATACAATAAATATCCACATGTGATAAGGCAACCGAAGCAAAAAGAACTTAAGTAACTGGCTCATGATTATATAAATAGTCATTAATCGAATGAGGGTTCAAACACAGTCTGTGAAATTCCACGCGGTGTGTAAATGTCCTTGAGAAAGCTGAGCCTGAAAAAAATGTAGGTTGTTCTTAGAAACAGTGGTAGATGATGCAGTGTCCAGATGATATGCAACTCTAATGGGAAGACGATCTGTACTTAGATGGAAAAGCATCATCCTGGGAACTTCTCCCAAATCAGCGATACAGTCAGTGTAGGAGATGAGAAGTTATATAGAAAACTCTCAGTGGATAGACATGTTTTATTAAAGCAAAGATAAGGAGGCAATATTGTCAGAAGTGTTAAAAATTTGAAAGAACTTCCATGTTATGTTAAATATAGACAGGTTCCCTCTAGATATTAAAACAACTAAGAAATGTCCATGGAATGGCCAGATGAGAGTTGGCTTGCAAGAAAACTAATGAGCTTTTGAAAGTACATTACAAAAGAAGAGTAGGTACAGATAAACAACTTCATGAAATGAGAATTTCTTTATATCAGAAAGAGGATTTCATTTAAATATAGATTATACTGCTTAAAGCAGTTATTGTTATTCCCCAGGAAATCTTCAATAGACAAATTATTAAAAAATCAACTCCTGTGTACACTTACATGTGAAGCCTTAAGATTCTTACCGATTTTAGAGACGGCTGCTCGTCAAGTGGGCCATGGATACAACTTCAGTTTTCTTATGTTAGAATCATGGTATTTCTCATCAAAGCTGTAAAATACATTTGAAACATACATTTCTATGGCTAATTTCTTCACTACCTTTTATTACTTTTTAATAAATGTTCTAATTATTGTGTTTTACATCTTTTATAAGAGTTTTGAATAATTTTTTACATTTCAGTAAAAATTATATTTAAACATTGACTGAATTATATAAAATCTAAATGTACCTATACATAAATAAAGGTACCGTCTTGGGAAAATCTTCAAACACCACCTATTCTAAATCTAAATCACGTTTCTTTATTTACTCATAATCTCTTACGCTACTATGCAGTTGTTTTGTGTATAGCACTATGGGTTTGCCCATTTCTTATGAAAGGGAATCAAAGTTAATAAAATGGAATAAAAACATTAACCCAAAATAAAAATTGGTTTTTATGAAATAAATATTTATCTTGGTTATTAAAAATATATATAGAAAATATTTTATATACATTTTTACACAACCACTTTTAATTTTAATAAATACTAAGTTACATATTATTAACTTAATTTTAAATTTTAATAAATATATAATCTTAATACATACATGATTTTGATTTTTATTTTAATAAATTTATAAACATTATTTAAATAAAATGCCTATACAATTCATCTTTGACTTAATTCTGATCTTCATTGGCATGTTTTGTGTGTTTCATCATTAAAGAGAGTGTTTTTATTTGTTTAGAATAGATATTTGGTCTCTTCATTAAATAACATTTAACATATATGACTTTTTATTATCTATCAAAGTAATTATGTATGTGTATTTTTAATATTATCTATTGAGGTAAAAAGTATATAAATAGATGTTTTGATATATTTTGCATCATATTGAATTATTCTTTTAATGTGCAGTTTTTTCAAATATATTGCTAATTTTTGCATATTTAAGTAATAAACTCTTTTGTATTTTTTGTTATCTTCATCAAGTTGTCACATCAGAATTTCACTGTCTTTATAAATGTGTTGTTTTAAGCTCAGGAAGAAGCATAAAACTATCTAATGAATGTTTTGCCCCAAACTATTAAAACAACTGGAATATTACATTTTCTGAGCTCAATGAAACTGATATTTACTAATAATTTATTGTTTGTAAGAACAACAATGAGTATTTTAGCATATTTATTTCATTTTCTTCCACATTTTATGCAAAAAGAAACTGAGCCTCAGAAAGGCTTCATAATCTCCACGGGATTCATAACTAGTAAACCACTGAGCGGAGAGTCACACTAATGTTTATATGTTTTGATAAAGTATATGTTCTTTAAATTATAGCATGTTGTTTTCCAACTCACAACAACAAACAGGAGCTTGTTGTCAGTCCTAAAGGGGGATGGAGTCCACATCTTGTAAGAATGCAAAGCTTACTTGTGAAGTTCCTGTGATGAATACAGTTCTCTCTCTCATATGTCTCTCTTCTAGGTTTTGTTGTATTTTAAGTTCCCTTTTTTTAATTGTTTTAAGAAATTTAAGTAAAAGAGAAATGTCTCCAAAATGTCTTGAAAGACAATATAATTAATGAAATTTTTAATGAGTTAAGTTTTTAGAACTGTGCATTCCTGTGATGTCCTGTTGAAACACCGAGTTAAAAAGATAATTAGGATAAATCCTGGTGAGAAGGGAGATGACCTCAGGTCTCGACCTACAGACCATCGTGCTTCACATAGAACTTGCAAGGTAACTCTTCCCCCTTCTTACAATAACAGGGATTCACTATAATGATGGGAGTTATTTTAAAATGTATCATTTTAAAATTAACGTGAAGAGAAATATAATTTCATGGACATTTTGAAGTACTCATAGCTCATTCATTCATTCACCCATTTTTATATTCAGATATTCATTCATAAGATACTGATTGTCAGCTCTGCATCATGGCAGAGTCAAGGTCTCTGTAGCCTACGCACGCACACACACACACACACACACACATATATATATGCATGTATATGCATATATATGCATTTTGTCTGTAATTAAAATATTTGTATTAAAGTTTTTCTCACATTTCAAAACTTTAGTAAAAATAATTTAATGCAAAAACTAATTATTTAACTATAACTGCCATGAGAGACATACCATTTTTAGAAATGTTATATATAACTTTAAAAATCCTTAATTGGCTAAACTTCTAAATAAAACTAAAATTATACATTTCATTTACTAAAATTATTGCAAAGACATTTCCAAATCACTAAAATAAGGAAAATTTTATATTGAGATAGCATATAATATTAGTATTTACAAATTTAAGATATATCTCATGCTTGTTTTTTTACAAATCTTCAGGTAAATCTAAGGGAAAAGCATTTCATGAGTATATCTATCATGAATATGTATATGTGTGCAGGTGTGTGTGCAGGTGTATGTGAGTGTTCATAGTTAATCGATGATAATGGAGCAAGATTACTGAGTTTAAAATTCTGACTATTTCTCTTAATATCTTTGTGATTTCATATGTTTCTTTTTTACTTGGCCTCATTTTTCTAATATTAAAATTTAAAATAATACTGATTTTTATATAAAAGAGTTGTTGTAAGGATTAAATGAATACATATCTGAAAATACTTAGCAAAGTGTCTGGTATACAATAAGCACTTAACAAATACTGGTTATTATATCGTTTGTGTTCCATTCTGGTTGGACCCATGATCATGCCCAAGGGTGGCAGGGAGATAAAGAATAATTATTGTATTTGGGTCTGAAACTCTGAAGCCTTTGTGATATAGAGAAACAAATATGCCAAGATACACTGGAATTTCTGCCTCTACTTATTGAATAAACCTCTCATGTCCTAAAGGACATTTGTTTCCAAAGTTGATCACAATCCACATAAAAAAATGAAGAGGATGTACTTGTGGTTTCCAAAACATATTTTACATAATATAATTTTGTATTTGTATCTTGACTAATAGTAGTATATGTATTTTCTAAATGGCATATCCTCTTATAGTCTCCCAGAGACCATTGTGCATAGAAAAGAGGCATGGTGTGCCATACCAAGAGGATCTTTGCAGAAAATGGTGGCAGTCCCTGGATATCAGGGTGAGTAATGCTTTGAGCCTGATGGCTTATGTTTATGCATAAGAGATCGAAATCAAATAACGACGACATTATTGGATCTTATTTCCCCACTAGTATCCTATGTCAGGATGAATTTGTGAGACTCTACCTAGGTAGGCTGATACTTGGGTGATTCAGTGTTAAGTGACCCTTGTATTAGTGTGGACTGTTGTCTGATTCTTGAAAGCATATTTCTAACATCTATTTCTTTTCCAGAAACACAATCTACTTCTTTATAACCTGCCTATAAGCCCCATCCTTTAAAGAATGGTCTCTCTCTAGCTCTCCCTAGGGCCAAGCAATCATTGACCTCAATCAGCCCATAAGTAGGCAATTAATAACCTTATTATACACAATTCTTTTCTGTCCAAAGTTTTAAATTGAGTCCTGCTACTACTTGCCCTTCATTTCCCACTTTCATGATCTTCTCTATTGGTTGAAAAACCTTTTCTTGTAATTAAACTTTTAAAATAACCTTTAGGATGTTATAATCAATCAATAAATTCTTCAATGAAATTCTAAGGGCAGAACTTCTCTTTGTCTTCTAATAGCTAAACTTATTATCTTCCATTGTTATAGAATTTTTAGCTAAGCATATGGCCATCCATAATTAATATCATTTTCCTAAGTTTCCTTGTATCTGGAAATAACCAGATGGTGTGGGGTAAAAGTAGGTTTACCGTTGTGTGTTTGCAAAAACACATTTATTAATTATTGTATTATTTTCCATATGAACAACTATAAACCTACCTTTGCCCCACCCTTTGTATCTAAACTCAGGCCAATGATATGGGAATGGTCATCTGTCATCTGGCCATGTGGCAGAATTTGAGAAATAAAGTAACAAACAAGATGAGATATACTCACAGTCCTTTCATCTCTTCCTCCTCCTTGCTTAAAGAAAGACTGTGATGACGGCTTTCGACAAGAACTCTGAGGTCGAGGGCCCACAAAGTGAGCAACAGAGAGATGTGGTCTATGAGCTGCAAAATGGAAATAAAACGAAAAAGCACCATGTGTTAAACTTTAATATATTGGAAAAGATAAAAGAATGCAGAAATGTGTAAGTCTTGTAAAGAATTGGTCGGGGCTCTTAAGTATCACTAGATGTCAATAGAAATAATTTTGAAATACTGGCAGAAGAGTAGCTGAAAGGATAAACCATGAGATTTACTTCATAAGGAAGGCACAAAGACAAAGGATCTATACCCTTCATTTTCCTCTTTCTCACTCTCTCTCTCTTTATATGTATAGTTAAACTGCAGGTGTCAAGAAAATAAACGTATAAACAGGTCAAAGTACAGATTATTTTCAGAGATTGGAAAGTCTGAACTAATGGCTTCAGTAACTTCCATTTTCAAGTGATAGTAATATCCAGGGTTTGTGTCTGGAATGGAGAACCTGGCTGAAGCAGAGCTCAGGAATCGGAGTGAGGAAATTACCAGGCAACTGAGAAAGCCAAGGAGGTAAGAGGTGGCTCTGTGGGCTGGATATTGGGCATTAAGGTGATAAACACTGTTTTTAAAGGAGGTAACTGAGGTAAACAATAAAGATCTGTTGGAATAAATAGATAGAAAAAAACGATGGACCTTATGCAAAGTCTTTGAGGTTGATGTGAAAAACAATATACAAAAGATATATAAAAAACAGTTTAAAAAAAAAACAAAACAGAATGAAATCCTGATAACTGTTTCATATTCTGAAGGAAATTACAAACCATGGAGGTTTATGAAATAAGACATCAATAATAAACTATTAGAACAGTATAGTGAGACATAAAGAAAATGTGTGGATACAGCAGAAACACATTTAGGATAAAAATACCATACTAAAAAGATAAGCAGAATTATTATAAAAGAAAGGTAGCCACTGACATAAACAAAATATTAATAATTTCTACAATCACATTAAGATGCAACCATCATCTCCACTTAATAAAAGAAGAAACCAACCAAGGCCCAAACATGAATAGCACTATGCCCTTGACTGAACAGCAAGTAGTCACAGGCCTTACTTCTCATCAGGCTAAGTATCCTTCTTTAAATCTACCTATGCGGCCATAACCTTTACTGCTAAAGACATGTTTTGCTGTTCAAACTCTAGCATTTGTTAGAAACTTTCTCTAGGGAGAAAAATGAGAATGCAAGCATTTAAAATATGTAAAGCAGCCCTGGCTGATGTAGCTCAGAGGATTGAGCTTGGGCCTGCAAACCAAAGGGTCGCCAGTTTGATTCCCAGTCAGGGCACATGCCTGCGTTGCAAGCCAGGTCCCCACTTGGCAGCACGTGAGGGGCAACCACACACTGATGTTTCTCTCCCTCTCTTTCTCCTTCCTTTACCCTCTCTCTAAAATTAAATCAATAAAATCTTTAAAAAATGCAATTTTTAAAACAATGAAAGAGTGTCTCATGTAGCACTGAGTAATAAATGATAGCTGACGCTGTGCTAATTATCATTGCCATCATTTATACTATTCCTATTATCAGTGAGAATCTGAGCAAATAATTTTACTTCTTTGAAACCCAGTTCCATCATCAATAAAATGAACTAACAATGCTCATTTTTGTGAATGAAGGAGTAAGGTCCACCTCAAAAAATTATGGTAAAGATTAGGTGTGATAATAGATGAAAACATTCTGAAAAAGCACTTGACTTTGGACGTTAAAGTTGTTTAAGTAAAATCTTTTCAATCTTGTGGAGTTAAGTATATGCTTAACTCCAATATTTCTAGTTCCTTGACTAGCATAGTTTACATGCTTATTTATTGTTGTAAAATGCAACTCCAAGATTTAATATACTATTTTAGAGTCTGCCTGACACTGCCATTCCTTGCACTGGCCTTAACTGTATGTATTTCCTATGGCAGATTTATACCACATTTCCAGCGGCATCACAGCATCATTTCATGGTGAATGAGTGCTCAATTAACATTACCCAGACCATTTTTTGCTCATGAACTTTTTAAATCTTTACCTGATATTACTTAGACTATTACAAAGGAAATTATACAGAAGCTTGTATTGAAGCAGACTACACGGATTATCTTTATTGCAGAAAGTTAACTCATGCTTGTGAGGTCTGCACTTGTCTTTGATGAGAGTTAACACTGGAGTATGATGTAAACTATGCTTATCTATGGCATTTCTCCCTTGTGTCCATTCTTAATCACTCATCAACAAATCAAATTCATCTGCCATTCTTAGTAGATAAAATTATGTGGTTACTTATAATTTCTTTGGGATATGCTTTACCAGTTAATGGAAGTAACATCTCATATTAAATTGTATGCTTAAGGACAGCATAAATGAAAATGTACATCTAAAAGCACCTTGTGAATGGTAAGAACGCGTTTTTAAAAATGGCTCAAGGACTTCGGGTCAAGATGGTGGTGCAGGCAGACACTGCTCTCTTCTCACAACCACATCAAAATTAACAACTAAAATATAGAACAGCAATCACTCAGAACTGCCAGGAATTGAGTTGAATGGGATATGGAATTAAAGAAACATTCATTCAGACTGGTAGGCAGGACACAGACTTATGCTGGATAAAAACTTGGGTGGGCATTCAGGAGCAAGGAGTCCCAGCTACACATACGTAGCCCCAGCCCAGGGTTCTAGTGCCAGGAAGATAAGTCCCCACAACTTCTGGCTTCAAGAACCAGTGGGGATTGAGTCAGTGGAAAAAACTTCTGGAGTCCCAAGCATTTCCTTAAAAAACTCACACACAGACTCACCTACTTAGACTCCCTCCCTCTGAGCTCCAGTACTGAGGTAGCAGCTTGAAAGGCACCAGTGGCATAAATGGAGGTACTGAGGATTCTGGCATTAAGGTGAACAGAGGCCATTGTCCCTTTTCTAAACCCTCACCCAAGAGAGTTGGCAAGCTGGTACCATATCTGAGACTCTACCAACCTGGCTAATACTGCTTGACTTGCCTTGGAGATCTCCAGAGACTCTACCCCACTCAACCAGCAGGTCCACTCAAGCTGCTTTTCCATATGAATGGATGGTCTTGGCTCATGCTTCACAACTTCCTGAATCCTATAAAATAGCAACAGTTGGCCTTACTGAGCTCCAGACTGACACTAGCAGCAGGAAACCTTCTCCTGGGAATCTCCAAGCCCAGCAAAAGTAGCAGCCATCTCAGATTGCTTTATAGCTCAGGCAGTGTGGCCCTGGAAAAACACAGGTGAGGGCTGACCTTGGCCTGCATCACCTGGAAATCCCCAGGGTCACACCCAGTGGACAGCCACAGACCACCATCCCATCCCTCCACCACTGATCCTCGATGGAGAGTGGAAGTTGGTGGTCATTGGTCACAGCCAGTCCTTGCAGCTAACTGGTCTGGGTAAATCCCTCCCATTGATATCTAAATAGCAACCAAGTCTCAAGAGGGGTGTGTCTATTCATAGACATACAAGAGGAGGGTGTACTTAGCCCACATGTAAGGTACACATTGAGTATCCATCTTGGGTGAGAGGGTAGGCTATGCCACTGGACCCTACAGGACACCTACTACATTAGGTCATATTACCAAGACACAGAGTCAGAGCATCTCTATGTAATACATAGGAACAAATACAGGTAGGCTGCCAAAATGAGGAGACAAAGAAACATAACCCAAATGAAAGAACAGATCAGAACTCCAGAAAAAGAGTTAAATGAAATGGAGATAAGCAATCAGATGCAGAGTTCAAAACACTGGTTATAAGGATACTTAAAGAACTTAGTGAGGACCTCAACAGTATGAAAAAAATCCAGTCAGAAATGTAGGATACACTAATTAAAATAAAGAACAATTTATAAGGAAACAACAGTAGAGTGGATGAAGCTGAGAATCAATCAATGATTGGAACATAAGGAGAAAAAAATGTTTAGAACAAGAAGAAAAAAGAATTAAAAAAAATGAGGATTGTATAAGCAACTTCTGGAACAACTTCAATGGATCCAACATTTCTATCATAGGGGTGTCAGAAGAAGAGAAAGAGCAAGAAATTGGAAACCTATTTGAAAAAATAATGAAAGAAAACTTCCCTAATTTGGTGGAGGAAATAGAAATGCCAGTCCAGGAAATTAAATTGTTTAATTCTCCCTGAAAATATGTCAATAATAACTTTTAGATAAAACAATAGATGAGATGAAAGTTTTTTTTTTTCTCTACTTACTCACAACATCAAACTAATGTGTTGATTTGGTGTATATCCACAAAGCTGTATGCTAAATATGTGTATACTTTTCAATAGATGTATTATACTTCAATAAAGCATTTTACTTAAAGGTAAATGAAAAATTTAAGAAATGAGCTTCATACCACTGTAATTTGCATTTCACATCACTTTCTTGGTTGGGAAAAGGCAATTCACCTAATTAATTGTATTTTAGCAGCCAGCCTCCAATAGGGAAGAGGTAATTTACCCAAGAAAAATTACAGTGTAGTTAAAAAGAACTTCATTATGTGGCATCAATAAAACAAACAAACAGAAAAAACAGCCAAAAGTAAATAATCACTATAGGAATAAAGCTATTCATAGACATTCAATGTTTACCACTAAAAATGCCATGCATGCTTTTTTTAAAAAATAATTACAGTTAAAGAAAAGATGACTTAAAGTTAATAACTAAAAAGAGAATGTAAGGCCTTCTGAAACCATTTAGACTAATTAAATATTAGCTAAGTATTGCTAATACTATTTGAGATTAATAATTTTAGATTGTCATTAATAATAGGAATTGATAACAGGAATTGAAGAATGTACTGAAATTCAAATATTCAGATGGAATATTTGAACTTTAGGACAAGCATAAAAATAAAGATAGAAAATATGTTGGCTAAAATAAAACATTCTAATGCAAGTTTTTTTATGATTCCCTAAAATTTTCCAGACAAATTGTAAAATATTGCAAGATTTTTTAAAAGAGAAAAAAATAGAATTATTCCAGCTCTCTAAATTTTATATATATACATATATACATATATACATATATATATATATACATATATATGTATATATATATATATATATATATATATATATATATATATATATATTCTTTCAAAATAGAAAGAACCAAGGAAAGAGAGGTAAAACAAATACATAAATTAATTATTATTAATTTTTAAAATTTGAGAATGAAAGGAAGTCATAAGTTTTCAACCAAAATGTCCCAGTGAGTCCCAATCCTGGTTTGTTACTCAGAGCATTTTCCTTTTGAGATGACTTTCTTGCAACTTCTGTCTACTGCTAGTATCTGTGACGTGCTGGAGTCTGGGCAGGGTGTCTCAGACAGCCCAGACTCAGATCCATGTGTACTCTGAACCCTAAACAAGGTACTCCCTGAGCCTCTTCCCAGTCCTAAGCTCACCTGGGCATGCGTGATTGACCGGATGTCTTGAGGAGCTCTGCGCCTTGTGTCTACAAGAGCTAAGTAGTCTGGAGAAAAACTCACTCCTAGTGTGGCTACGGTGACCAGCAATGTATTCCTTCAATGGGATCACATGACATTGGATCATGGGAATGACACTGACATGGTGATTTGGCATGACCATCATTCAAGTCACAATACAAAGAAGTTCAGGATTCTGGACTACTTAGTCATTCACCAGTAACCTTGGACTTGAGCCATGTGTGCAAACTCTGATTTGGCTACTGTCCATCAGTATCCCAATCATGTGGCTGCCTCTGCTCTATAGCACCAGAGGTTTGCAGGTGTAGCTAAACTCATCCTTCCTCTTGAACTTGCCCCCAGTTGCCAGTGAAACCCAGGGAGGTCACTCCAAATTTTGGTCCAGGCTTCTGGTTTGTTTGAGGCCTCCCTTCAGGGATATCTGGTCTTATCTTTTCTTGTCAATATTAACTGGAGCCTTCAATCAATGTCCTTTCTTGCCTGTGATCCATGGGGTATTGAGGTGACATCATGACTACTGAGTAAATATTAATCCATGCTGGACAATGGATGGACAGTGATTGTACAAATGGAACTGCTTTAATGGATCTGGGAATGGGCTCTCACCAATCTTTTCCAGGGGTGGCCTGACATTGGAAGACCGCACTCTTGGAATGCAGTGGTAAGATGAGATTCAAGAAAAGGCATGGCTGGAAAACATGCTGTTTAAAAAGTGAAAGGTTTATACAATCTGAAGAGGAACCAGAGAATGGACAACATGCTGTTTAGATGGATGCTACAAATTCTAAGTGATAAGGTTAATATAACCAGAAAACAAACTGTCATTCACATTTTCCTGCATATTCTGGGTGAGACTTGCTTTTGTGACCATCATCAACAAAGCACAGTAACATCATCTGATGGAGTCACTGGGGTCCTTAATTAACGGATGGCATAGATGACAAAGTGAGTAATAACAGATCTAACATTAAATAAATAGTGTTAGGGCAAGAAAGTCCATATTGCTTGGCAGGAGGGGCTGATCCTCAATAAAACTAATAAAGCGAAAGTACCACAGAATGAGAGGAGACCCTAAAGAAGGCAGAAGAAATGAGATGTGACAAAGAAGAATTTGACTATTCACTTCAAATATTCAACTAGTGACTCAAATAGGAAAAGAAGAAAGATTTCTCCATTGTTTCAGAAGAGAAAGCAAAGGGTAGTAACAAATACTCATTTAATTGTAGGTTTCATGGAGAGAAGTTATAGGATATCTTCTTTCATGGCTTTTATTATTCCTTTGTGACGTAGAGATAGAAGTATCTATTTCTAGGTTGTGGGAGAAAAGAATACACTCTCCAAGGAGACTTTCAAAAGCAAAGCTTTGCTTTATGACTCAATTGTTATTTAACACAATGAATAATACATCTATGAAATACATATCTACTAGGAACTTGGGCTGGTAGGGAATGTGATTAAATAAAAATGAATTTGAGGAAATAAACAAATGATGGTGTCATAGTTACCTATTATATTAGATTTGGGCCAAATAGCACTAGCACTCAAACTGAAAGTATAAACCGATTGAAGAGGCGATCTCTTGGAAGTAGGACTAGGACGGAGCAGGGAGGATGAGAAGAGCTTTATGAAATCATGTGAGTCTCTTTCATATGCAAGTAGTATACGAAAAATTTATATAAAATGAGAGCCAAAATAAAATAAGGACAAGACTTTGCATTTTATTTCACTTTTAATTCATTTAACATTATTTTAATCAAAACACATATTTGTAGGCAGTAAATAAGGAATACATTAACTAGAATAATTTGTTTATACCTAGAAATGATCCTAAATATGTCCAGATTTACATAGAAAAGTATGGCTCAATCACTTCTTATGGTACATACCCTAGGGAAGGATTGAAGATGTATGACAAAATAAGAAAAAAAAAATACTAGATAAGAACGAGGAAATTTGTGATTTTTTTTTTTTTTTTTTTTTTTTTTTTTTTTTTTTGCACAGGAACTGTGCTGAATATGGAGAGAAATATTTATGGAGGAAAATAAAAGTTTCATTTTTGCTGAACAGAATTTTAGTTCCCAAGAGTTCTATGCCATTGATGCTGCATAACTCAAAATTAAATACAAAATGCTTTTAATGTATGGAAAATTTAACTGATATGAATTATTTAACATTGATATCTATGCCCTGATAGAGTGTAAGTGGGATTTTTTTTATTGATGTTCAGAGATCCTGAGCTTAAAGTCAAGTATTACATAATAGCAATTTGTTCAACTATGGACCACATATATGATGAGAGTCGCATAAGTTTATAATGGAGCTGAAAAAATTCTATCGCCTAGTGACATCAGGGCTGTCCTAATGTCTTGATGCACCATATTACATTTGCCCACAGTATACAGTAGAATAACATGTTGTACAGGTTTATAGCCCAGTGGCAACATGCTATATCATGTAGCCTAGGTATGTAGTAAGCTACACCATCGAGGTTTGCATAAATGCACTCTCTGGTGTTTGCACGACAGTAGGTGATTACCTAATGACACATTTATCAAAATGTGTCTCCATCGTTAGGCGAAGCGGGACTGTGCTAACATCTCAGTAGACTTCTTTGTAAAAGCGCATATTCCCAGTAATACATCTTGTCATATACATCCTGAGTATCTACATTAAGCAGAAACTAGTTCCTTGAAAGCAAAATTTCTCATATTATCTCTTTCTTAAAACAGCAGTTTTCAGATCAATTTTGGGATTAAATTACAACCTTGAATTTTTTATTCTTCATACAACTAACTTGTCTAAGGGTTTCAAGTGTATTGAATATGTAACTGGTAGTAACTCGGAGACTCCTGGGATAAAGCATATGGAATTTAATGCAAAGGGTGCAAAAGGAAAACTCTATAAATTGTAAGTTTAGAAGTTTTTAAAGTGCCAGAAGTTATTCTTTTGCACTTAAAAAAAGAAAGTCAAAAAAAGAAACACCAGTTACTTCTTCAATGTCTAATCATGAGGAACATATATTGCCAGTTTCCATAGCAACTAAGTCCTGTGTATTCTTTATTCATTTATTTCCTACCATAATCCGCCTCATTGTGGTGGAACGAGATTCAGTGTCACATATATAAAGACACTAATATTTATAGTTCCAAATACATTTTTTTTCTGTCTAGGGTGACTAAGTAAAGATGCTGAAATCCAGCATAAGCTTGAACAAGAAAACTTAATTTAAATGTGAGAAGAACTGAAGTTCCTCTTGAATTTTACTTATGTATGCAACATCCATTATTTGGGCATCAGAGAGAGATGTTTTTTCATCTACATTGACAGGCTCAGCTCTTTGGAGGGTTTATTTTATTCCCTCTAGTCAGAAGTTGATTTCAATGGTATTTCTGGAACAAACTTAAAAGTCAAAATACAAAACAACTAGCATATTTATTTTTGTCTGGCAATAAGATTTATTCCATGTGATGTAAAAACAGCTGACAAACTATCTACTTGATATTAAATGTTCAAAATACTTTCACTGTATATTTTCTAGTGGGAAAATGTGTTAACATAATTGACTATCACATTTTCTATAATTACTTATAAAATATATTATTTCAGTTACAGCTATGTTACATAATTTGACAATAATACCATATTGGTCAATCCATTGGTAGATTTCTTATTCACAAATTGCAAAGAAATTATTTTATTCTGAAGTGCAATTTTAACTTCTTTAGCTTTCCCATGCACTAAGTTATACATTTGTGTGTGATTTTGACACACATACTTTTGACTTTGTCACATTTATGAAAATGTCTCACATTATGCACTTATTCTATTTCACTGATGTATTTCCATTGCGCCCTCTGCATTTTTCTGCATCACTGCTTCAACAAGCCTTTTCTGTATTTGTTGGTCTAATATCTACAATCCTCAGAACAATCTAAGTTTCAGCAGGGAACACGTCTCTCTCTTTCTTTCTCTCTATCTCTCTGTCTCTGTCTCTCTCTTCTAGCTGTGTATCCCAGTACTTGGCATAGGGTCTGGCAAACAGAAAAGCTCAATAAATATTTTATAGATAGGAGGATACTTAGTCAAAAGATTACTTTTCTATTAATTTTTTATTTTGTAACCAAATTCCAAAGATTATGTCAATATATAATCATTGCCTTTATGTTCAGACTTCATAAGCATTGCGGATTGTGTAAAGGCACCAGGAATGGGTATAAATGGCTAAAAAATTTTATCTATCAAGTTCGTGACTTGTTATTTTTATAGATAAAACACAACACAAAGCATAATTCACAATTTGCTGATTAAAAGAAAAGTGTGGACATATCTTGAAATTAACAACATATTCAGGAAAAAAGATGTATTTTGTTGTCCAAAAAGTTCTTTTGATTTTTCCATAGATGGCTTTAGTAGCACATAGTTGTCTTTAACTTCATTATTGTGACAGCTGTCGTCTCAGTGTGAATTAAAAAAATCAAAATTGGTAAATTTTTGTGTAGCCATTTTAATATTGAAGGTGTAAGAAAATATGCAGCGTTTTTAGTATATTATGATTATTATTTCAAGAAAGGTAAAAATGAAACTTAAAGGCAAAAAAAAGATTTGTGTAATATATGGAGAAGGTGCTGTGACTAATCTAATGCATCAAAAGTGTTTTTTGAAGTTTCATGCTGGAGATTTCTCACTGGATGGTGCTCTATGGTTGGGTAGACCAATTGAAGTTGATGGCAATCAAATTGAGACATTAAAATGAGAATAATTAATGTTATACCAATGCAAGAGATAGCTGACCTACTCGATATCTGAATCAATAAAGTTACTGGTGAAAATATAAAATGTGTCTATTATTTTATGGCAAAACATAAATGGACTTTTGGTGAACCCAATGGAAAGAAGAAACAAAAGTAAGAGAGAAATAAAGATCAAAAGTATCTTGTCCTGGCTGGTGTAGCTCAGTGGATTGAGAGCAGGCTGCCAACTACAGAGTTGCTGGTTTGATTCTAGTCAGGACACATGCCTGGGTTGTGGGCCAGGTCCCCAGGGTGGGGGTTGCACGAGAGGCGACCACACATTGATATTTCTCTTCCTGTCTTTCCCCAATCTCTAAAATTAAATACGTAAAATCTTTTTAAAAAGTCCTAAAAAATTATCTCTATCTTTTATTTCCATTTCCTCTTATGAAAGCTAGTAATTTTAAGCAAATTTAATAATACATTTTGAAGACAAGCAATTAGGGAAAGAGATTATTATAGTTTGCACAGTATGGGGAAACTTCACTTATTCATTATAAAGTATGAGTCAATGTGATGGACATTTTTCCAGTTACTCTGTTTATAGCAGTAAACACATTCTCAATGATATATTTTAGTGGAATTACAGACAATGCAATTTTATTTTTTATTTTATTCATTTATTTATTTATTTATTTTAGAGAAAGGAGAAGGGAGGGAGAAAAAGAGGGAGAAAGCAATGTATGGTTGCCTCTCACATGGCCCTCATTGGGAACCTGTCCCGCAACCTAGGCATGTGGCCTGACTGGGAATCGAACCGGGACCCTTTGGTTCCCAGCCCACACTCAATTCGCTGAGCTATACCAGCTGGGCACAGAGAATGCAATTTTAAAATATATAAAGAGCCCTGCTGGTGTAGCTCAGTGGAATGAGCGCGGGCTGGGAACCAGAGGGTCCCGGTTCGATTCCCAGTCAGGGCACATGCCTGGGTTGCAGGCCAGTTCCCCATGAGGGCCATTTGAGAGGCAACCATACATTGCTGTTTCTCTCCCTCTCTCCCTCCCTTCCCCTCTCTCTAAAAATAAATAAAAATAAAATCTTAAAAAAAAAGAAAAACAATAAAATATATAAAGAAAATATGGAATAATAAGGCTAATACAGAATAACTGAAATACAAAAATATTTTATAAAAAGTCATCAAAAGGCATCATTGATAAAATGTCATTTGGATGGAGGACTCAAGAAGAAAGAACTGAAACAGGCAGATATGTCAGGAAAGAGTCTCAGACAGAGGGAATAGCAAACAGAATTGTGTGAAATGAAAGGATGCTGAGCACATTCAAGAAATAGTGATGGAGCTCAAGAGCCTGAGAGGCTTGGATGGGGAATGGGTGCCAAGGGAAGAGTATTAAGACATAAGATTTCATGGGAATTTAAGTCGTGGCTGGAAATTCAGGTTTTGCATTGAGTGAGATGGAACCAGTGACTAGTTTTGAGCAGAAGGGTGACGTGCTTCATGGGCAATTTAATAGGATCATCCCATCTGCTCCTTGGCAAGCAGGCTTTATGGGGACAAGGGTGGAAGAAGGGCTTCTCTCTGGGAGGCCAGGGTAGTTGTGATGGGGAGGATGGACATGAACTGGGCCAAATGGAACTTCCAATATGTTGCAGATGAGCTGTAAGAGAGAGAGAAAAAAAAAAAAAAAGAGAGACAAGAATGAGCCATTGTTCTGGGTCTGAAAAATTAAAAGATGAAGTTTCCATTAAAGGAGAAGGAAAAAGAAGCAAGTGTGAGGAAAGTGCTATATATCATGACTCTGATTTTTTGTTGTGCTTAAATTTGAGCTGTTTGTTGTCTACCCAAGGAGAAATGTTAAATAAGCATTTCGTGTTTTATCAGACTGTGTGAGGAACTTGGATAGAGGAAGGCAAATCTCCAAAATTGAGTTGATTTTCAATATAGCAGCCTGGGTGTTGGGAAGTATACTTAAGATGAGTTCAGTTTGCAATTACAAGTTCTTTTTTTTTTCACTTTTTGTAAGTCTTCAAAAATAGCATTTCTATCAGTTACTAAAATTTACTCTTATTCTATTTTCTTTAATCTCTCTGCTTAAAATATACACTCTCTGAACTGATTCCCCCCACCTCAGTTTATTTCAATCCTTTCTTCTTTTCTCTTTGTTTTCTAATTTCCTGTAGAATATATGGCCAAATGACTGCAATTAAATGATAACAAACATATCAATACAAATACGCTGTAAATACTTGATCGTGTCAAACAGTTTTTTTGTTATAACATATCCAGCGTATTTATTTATCTTTTGCAAAATATTTTTAAAATCAAGCTATGGAGGTCTAATTTTACATGTAATAATATAGTATACATATCTGTTTTACAATTAAGTGAGCTGAGATAAATGCGTATATGCTCATGTAACAAAACATGAGTTTGTTTCAATATATCAAACATATTTATCTCCTCTCCCCGGACTAGTCTCTCTCTCTCTCTCACACCCACAGCCCTAGCCTCAAGAAGACACAGATCTACCACCAATCACTGGTGTTAGATATATTAAACCTGTCTTTTTCAGAGTTTCAAAAATGAAATTATACAGCATATATTACGTGTTTTTTTTTTTTTGTCCTCACTTGCAAATTAATTAATTTGCAATCTCCAGTAGCTTTAAAGTTTAATCTATATTATTTTGTTCAGTAACAATCAGTCTCTCCCTTTATTTTTGTGAATGGTGTTCTATTACACGGAATATCACAATTTGTTAAACTGCAGTGGTTGAATGAATAGTCAGTTGGGTTGTTCCCTTTCTAATTATTATAAATAAAGCTGTTGTGGATATCCATGTACAACTCATTGTGTGGACATATATTTTTATTTATTTCAGGTAAAAATACTATAGACCAGAATTTCTGGGAAATATGGTAGTGCATGTTTCCCATAAAGGCACACCAGACCATTTGTACATGGTTGTATTCACCCATTTTACATTTTCATCACAAACATATGGAAATTCCAGTTGCTACACATTCTCACCAGTGCATTCAATTATTGTTCTTTTCAATATAAGACTTTCAAATGGATGTGTAGTGGTACCTAAGTGCCTTTTCAGTATGCACTACTCTGATTACTACTTATGTCATGAAAAGCACAATTGAAATTTTGTCCCTATGTCAACTTTTTCCTTAAAATATTTTGTTGTATTAGTTTGTTATACAGGATGGGGCCAAATTTACAGGTGTTCTGTGTGGAGAATAATACAATAGTTAATAAATAATAATACAGGTAAAAACTGTTTCACATACTCACAACTGTAAACCTACTTTTGCCAAGCCTGGTATTATGTAGATAGAACACTTTTATATGCTACATATATTGAAAATGTTTTATTCACCTATAACTTACCTTTTTGGTTTTTTGAACAATATCTTGATGTTGTAAAACATTGTTTTTAAAATGTTTGGTTTTTGTTCTTTTATATCCTAAGAAATCTTTGCCTAGTTTGAGTTGCAAATATTTTCTCCTATGTTTCTTCTTAAAGTGTTGATGTTCAATTCTATGATGCGTTTCAGTTTAATGTTTGTATGGTATGAGATCAGTGGTGCTAAACAGATTTTTCCTATGTAAACTCAGTTGTCTTACTTTGGACTTATCCAAACCTTGACTGAGAAGACAACCTTTGCTCATTGATTTAATTTGGCACCTATATAGAATATTCATGAACCATATCTGCGCGGGTCTATTCTTGGACACTATTTTATTCTCTTTCCTGTACACCTGTCTTTTCATTACAACCACACTGTTTTGATACTATGACTTTATTGTAAGTCTTTTTTTTTTAAAGATTTTATTTATTTATTTTTAGAGAGAGGAGAAGGGAGAGAGAAAGAGAGGGAGAAATAGCAATGTATGGTTGCCTCTCACATGGCCCTCACTGGGGACCTGGCCTGCAACCCAGGCATGTGCCCCGACTGGGAATTGAACCTGGACCCCTTGGCTCCCAGCCCACGCTCATTCCACTGAGCTACACCAGCTGGGCTTATTGTAAGTCTTGAAATAAAGTAGTAATTCCTCCAGCATTTTATTTTTACTTTTATGCTTTTGGCTATTGGGGAGGAGGGCTTTTAAATATCTATATACATTTTAAATTCAGTATTTCAGTTTTTACAAAAATACCTGCTGGGATTTTGATAGGAGTATTAACCATGTAGATGAAAACAAGCAATTATTCACTGGGCATTTGTTAAAAACAGCAAGGCAGGTTTTATTCCTGCTACTTAGTAGGGAAGAGTCCAGCATTAACTGGGCTCAACTCCACTGAAACACAAGGTAGGAAAGTATTTATTTAATTAGTTATTTGAATTTTAGAGAGAGAGGAAGGGAGAGGGAGAGAGAGAACAATCGATTTCTTGCTCTGCTTACCTATGCATTCCTTTGTTGATTTTTGCATGTGCCCTGAGTTGGGATTAGACTGGTAAACTTGACATATGGAGATGGTACTCCAAAGTACTGAAGGTTACTGAAGGAGGACATCGTTCAAAGTGACTGGGCCATCTGTTTTTACTCTTTGGCACTGCCCCTTACCCAAAGGAGAAGCCAACTTCTCATATTTTTATGATGGAAGACCTTCTCCACGTTAGCTTCTCAGCCTTCAAAAAAAAAAAAAGGATAAAAACCAAGACATCGATTTACCAAGGTTGCACAATCACAGAACACTGGGTTCATTATAAAATATCAATTTTATTTCTAATGACTAGAAACAATTAGAAATTGAAATAAAATGGCAATAAAACAAAATAGAGTTGAATTTACAAAAGCTTCAAATACTGTTTTGAGACTGAATTTGCTTTTCATTTAAGAAAGGAGTAGAAAAATGTGAAGGAAAAATACAAAGGGATTACGGTGGAATAGGAAATGTTGCCAGACACTTACCTCAACCATTCTTTCCTCTGCCTCAGTAGAGGCAAGCTAAGTCGGAAAACAGTTTTCATTCCCTAGTTATTTTCACCACCTAGCTGTTGGTATAAATTATTTAACGATTCAGTTGTGTGCATTCTGAGCATAGCTTATAAACTGGTATTCCTGGATCGTACTTATGAAGAGTATTCATGCATTCCAGTTTGTTTCAAAATGAGATTTCAGACTTCTGATATGCACATTTAAAATAAACTATTATACTCATTGGGAAAGCATGCAGGTATTTCATGACATCATTAAAAATCTTTGTTACTAGTGTTAAGAATAAAATATATTTTATAGTACCTACAGTTTTAAATATAAATAATGTTAATTAATACTAATTTACCATTAAAATTTTTTTTTTAGAATTTATGCCTCTAATAAAAACGTAAGTGAGACAGTGTGAGATACTAAAGGCATACATTCATGTTATCATTATTTATTGAATACTTGCAAATCTACAGACTTCTCCGTGCTAAGGTACAATGTATGAAAAAGACAATCATCCTGTGCTTGATGAACACAGTTTGAACTAGCAGAGACCAAAACATGCTATAAAAGAGATTGAAATGAAAAGAATCCGGGTATAGAAAAGAGTCAGGGAAATGAACACGTCTAAAGTTAGTTGAGTAGGACACAACCAAAAAAAGTTAAGAATGTAAGTTTTCTTTTCAGGAAGGTTTGGGAAAGATGGATAGAAGGAAAGTTAGTCCATAGGGAATGCTCTATGTAAGTCATACTATGTCTAGAACTTAATAAGACTGGTTCTTTATGGTTGGAACAAGGAGGGAGTTTATAAGACAATACTAGATAAGAAGGCAGGGAGAAGCTGCATTATAAAGAGCCTTGCTAATTCCTCAAACATAGACAAGGTGCTCGAAGTTCTTGGTGGTCACAGAACATGACCAAGGGCTTTGTGCTAAAGTCTTCAAATTTTAACCACATACTTTAATGGGGTGACACTGACACACTTTAAATAATGAATGTTGATCACGAAATGCATTTAAAAAATATTTCATTGGCTGCAGTGTGAATGAACAGTGAGCTGAGGATGGGGGAAGGGGCAACTATTAGTGGAGGGCAGAGAGAACAATGAAAAGGCTGATGCAGAAATCACTGCAGGAAGTAATGGCGTTGGGAAAGGTAAGGTGATGGGATGTCCAAAACATTTGAAAGGGAGAATGGAAAATGGGGTTGCTACAATAAAACACATTAGTAATAGGAAATAAACCAGGACTGAGGAAAACCATGACACTTGGCAAATTACAAAATCAATGACCAAATTTCGAAGCTGTGCTTCAGAGCAGATTCCCATTTGAGTATACCCTTCTCTGAAACCTTTTTTCATTTCTTCGGTTAGCCAAATCTGTGATTCAGATTGTAGTTCAAACATTACACCTAATTTGAAGCTTTTCTTGAATACAATAGCCTGTATTAGGTCTCCCTCTACATGTTCCTTCTGTTATCTTTCCCTAAGCACTTATCATAGCAATTACGATCACTTTTCAATTTTTCCTTCTTAACTGAAATATAAGATCCATAGTTGATGGATCTCTGTCTACATCATTATATTTAGATGCATTAGTTAACAGCAATTTGAACAGCTGTGATAAATATTGTAAAACAGCCTAAAATAAAATAATACACATGCATATTATAAATGTCTATATATTATGAATTTTGCTTTTTAAATTTAAGAAGAAAAAATATTTTGCCTCTATTTTCTGTGATTTAAATCTTAAGAATAAATTCCTACAATACATACTTCTGGGGCAACCCTAGAAGGACACTTCGGGTGGCTATGTCTGTGATACATGTGAATTCTTTAATCGTGTCTCTCCCGTGAGTTGTATCACTTGGTCTAAAGTGTGTGAGCAGCCATTTACTTTTCAGAGCAGTGCAAATGTTAGTTTTGATATGTGGCTTAGTCTTTAGCTATCTTTAAGATCATTTTTCTTCACATATTCAGCTTTAACCTTTGAGAATTTCTAAAGTGTTTCTAATCTAATATTTCCTGAATCAGAGAGCTGAGAGTTGAATGAAAAGTATTCAAAGAGCAAGACACTTAACACAAAATGATTCTTAGCTCAAAAATTCATTCATCCACAGCTTTAAAAAAAACCCAAGACAGCAGACTTCTAGGTCAGAGAAACAAGTCACACATTACAGAGAAGAGAGATCTCAGGCTATAAATAATTTGCTGTAGTTTATCATCTCTCTTTAAAGAAATAATAGCTTAAAAGCGTAGTAACTGCAGACTCAAAGGAAACATTTTTGGCTCCTTTTACCATAACAGTTGTTAAAAGGCCCAGGGAGTAATGGAAAGTACACAATGTTCCGTCCCCACTTTCCCACCCTGGATCTGTCTGTTGAATTGACAGTTAGGGAAACCTAGCTAGGGTCTTTGTGAAGCTAATGATTAGAAATCTAAGGAGGTTTTATTGGCATAATTACTAAGATGTGGGTTTCTTTCTCTGTTGATTTAATATCACAAAGGAAATTTAATTCTTGATTAATTTTAACTATGTTGACAAGAGAAAATAGACAAAGTCACATGCTTGTAAATTTTTAATTGGAGTGTTAAGTGAGCTAGGCAGATATTTAAGTACTTAAAAGCATCTGTATTTTTTTACAATGCATCTGTGTGTGGGGGTGGGTAGGCGGTTTACAATACACAAGATTAGCATTTGAAAGACATGGGCTCTAATCCTGATTTTAATAAAATGAGTCTCTGAACTTTACATTTTGCCAGACACAATGCCAGGCATTGAATAGATGACTCCAACTTGTTCTACTCTATCAGGTTCTTAGTTGCTAGAAACAAGACCTGATCTAGTGTGTTAACAGAAAAAGAAACATATTGAAGGATATTATGTAGCACACCTTATTTCCACCAAGACATGAGAATTAGGCGTAAAACATACAGACCTAGAAATAGCACTCCCTTGTAACCACAAAGACATCTTTGCTATAGCTACTGTAAAGCAACACCCGTGCTTGGAATCAAAAGGAGCCACTAATGTCTCTACCACTGCTGTCTGGCAACGCCGATGTTTCTGACCCCACCTTTATCGGAATAAATGTCACTCTTAAATTCTGATGGAAAATCCCACTCATCGACCTGCTAAAGTCATATGTCTAGGGAAGACCAGAAAGTAATTTTTTGCCCTCGGCTTAGGAAGGCATGGACTCGGGTGATTCATTTTACAAATGTAAAAAAAGGTGCTTAAAAGGTTTTGGTGGTTACAAAACTCAAAGTCGAGTTTCACTGTACCTGTTCAGTCTTAATACAGGGGGTATCTTTTGGGGAAAAAAGTCATTTATATGAGATTAATCAAATTTTGTACTCTGCATAGAACTGTGTTGCCATCATGGAAATGCAGGTGTGATTAACTACACTAGCAGCAAGTGACGGGATTGAGAGTCCTTTCTATACAAGGTCCTTGGTTAGGGATTGGGGGGACAAAGAGGTCACTGTGCTCCTCCACACATTTTGCTGGCTCCAGTCTCAACAGCACCAACAAGTCAACTGAATAGAAAACAGTCAACAAGGTTATTGTCACATGGTCCATTCGGACAATTTAAGTAGTAGAAAAGACAGCTAGTTATCTATTAAATGATAAAACACAGAAATATTAATGGCCTTTAAGGCTAGAGTTGGAACTTTTGATAAACATCCAGAAATAAACAATAAAAAGGTGAAATTTTTCTTTAGATTTTGACAAAATGTGTTTATTTTTATTCATTTTTGTAATTGTTAAGTAATCTATAAATATCCTAATGTTTTATCTGTGATACTTTTCTATGACTTGTACGGTAAGTAAAGATATATCTTTATACCTGTAAAATTACTTTGAAAATCTAGTTGGGGCAATGAAAATATTTCTTTATTCCCATGGAGGGAAATATTATGAAAATAGCATTTGCTATCATTCTGCAACTATAAAGTAAACTTCAATCAGGAATTCCTTTGCATACATTACATTTTCTTTACTTACATTTTTACTTTCTTTACTTACATTTTTAGCAGAGTTGCACGCTACTCATTTGGTTATGAAATTCAGTCTTTGTGGGTGACCAGCTGTTACTCTCTTGTTGGGCATACTGCACAGCAAACCTAAGCATAAAACTTCTTTGAAGCTAACATGAATCTCATGCTAGGAGCAGTTCAACCATATAGCAATTCCATTCCCTCCTCTCTACATCATACAACTCTATGTGCATTCCTTTGTTAATCTGAAAAATAGTTCTGGCACTAAAATAAAGCTAATTTTGTCTATATAAATGGGAACATCATTTTTAATACTTAATTTAATAAAATGGATTGATTGAGTATAAATTAATTTTTAAAATATTAATACACTTATATTATAAATGAAGAAATAATTAGATTAGTGGTCACATTAATGATATGTCTTGAATACCTATTTCTCATTTCAGTAACTACATTGGATTCAACTGTCATTGAATTTTGCTTTTTTGGTTATTTTATTTTGAGTTCTATTTTAGTTATAGTTTATCTCATTTTTAGTTCTAATATTTCCATTAAGTCTTCTTTAAATATTATATTTATTTGCTGAAGCTTTTTAATTTTACTTGATTCAAGCATGTTTGTAATATCTTGTTGAAGCATTTTTATTATGGGTGTTTATAATTGTTTGTCAGAAAATTCTAACATCTCTATCCCCTTGATGTTGACATCTATTGACTGTTATTATTTATTTATTTATTTATTTATTTAGTTTGAGATCATCCTAGTTCTTGGTATAAACTGTGATTTCAATTAAAATCGTTTCATTTTGTGTTATGTTAGAGACTTCATTGTTAAGAGAGCAAGAATGAATATAAAAATGCAACAACATCAAGTCTTAAAATCTGCCTCTGTAGGAATGGAAATGAGGTCCAAAATAATATGTGAAATAGACAAGAATTAGAACCATATTTCACCATGTCATAATTATTTATCCTTATCCTATATTGGTGGGAAGCCTTTCAAACAGTGTAGTTATAGGAATAATCCAATTTTATTTTAAAAGAGAATATTGTCTGTAATCTGGTTGCTGGATTATTATTTTTTTAACTATATTTTATTGATTATGCTGTTACAGTTGCCCCACTTCCCCCCTTCTTTCCCCCCTCCCCCTTACCCCCCTTTCCCCCCCCTTTAGTTTTGTCCATTGGTCATACACATAAGTCCTTCTGCTCCTGTACTTCCTATACTATTCTAACCTCCCCTTGTCTGTTGTCTACCTCCCATTTATGCTACTTGTTCTGTGCCCCATTCCCACCCTCTCCCCCAACCACTCCCCTGTTGATATTCCTCCATACCTCATATAACTCCCTTCAACATTTCATACAATAAAGGCTGGGTGGTGATGAACTTCTTGAACTTGACTTTATCTGCATAGCGCTTGAATTAATTAAAGAAACAGTTGTAAGAATGTGAAGTTTTGGTCAGTGATTGACTGGCTCCACAAAACAATTTCCCAGGATCAACCAAATACAAAGAATAATATTTTTCCAGGGACTGACAATTCGCAAACTTCATCTCCAAAATGCGAAATTTCAGATTGGTGTTCTGAAATTTCTGGTGTTCTTTTGCATTCACTCACAGGTATATTTAGACTTTTATAATTACTCATTGAGCAAAAAAAAAAAAAAAGTTTTGGTTTAAATAGAAAAATAGTATGTCAGGATGCATTTGGTTTGCTTTGATATAGCTCCAAACCCCATAATAAAGTAGCATCTTGTCCCAAATTCATTGAGTTATGGATTGTATACGTGAGCTCTGAAACTGTGGGATGCTGCACATAATGAAAAAATATACGAACACTGAGAAATAGAAAATAATTTATTGCTCTTATTTAATTGTCTGGAAGTTGTTCCTGGTTTTGGTGGTTGTTTATTTTAGGGTCAAAAATGGTGGGGTCGTTCTTTAAATTTTTAAAAAATTGTATGACTTATTATTTTCCGGCATGTGTGCATTTTTCTTATAATGTTGTAAATATTTTCTACACATGATTAAAATTAAAAAGTTGAACAGTATCCAAAACATTGTTTTACTTTTACTGCAACATGTCATTGTAACAAATGCAATAAAAACAAGATAACATAAGGTTCTGTCCTGTTGTTATAAATACTTCTGCTACTACAGAAAAGGCATATGTGCTCCTCCATTAAAGAAATGATAGTATTGGAAGTAGCATTAAATCTTTACATTAAAATATCTCTTAGAAGGGTCTTACTATAAATTAAATTACATTTTTCACATATTTTCTTGTAAAATACTGAAGATTTGGAAAGACAAATAGCAGTTAATTATACTTATACAATATATTCACTTAACTAATGCTTTATACTATAGTATTTATCAGCTACATTTTGCTGTAAAATCCATTACGCAAAATTTAGTGGCTTAAAAGAACAGTCATTTTGTTTAGCTGACAATTCTGTGGGTTGAGTAGACAATGGTTTGGGTCACATTTTTCATGTGTCTTTGGTCAGCTGGCAGGTCAGCTGACCACTCAATGATCTGCCCTCACACAGTCATAGCTGGTAGGCTGGTTTGGACGAAGGACCTCAGCGTGGATGGCTCATTTTGGCACCCTGTGGGTATTGTACAGTAGGACGTGATTTTTTCATATTATAGCCTAAGGGTTCCACAGAGAAGCAAGTCAGGAAGAGTAGACCCCAATGTGTAAGCTTTTTTCTTGTCTCTGATTGCATGACAAGGCCAAAATAAGCCAGGTGACGATGCATCAGAGCATTTACATAGGAAAGTAGATAGTATCAGTATGGATCTGCCTGAGCTTTACTTGCATCTTTAATTTAAGATAAAAGATAAGGAATGGTGAGGGAGGGTGATAAAAGCCACATCAGGAATTTAATACTTATTTTCTAAAATCGTTGTTGTAGGAGCCATCAAGTAAGCTAAGAAAGCTGGTAGGTACTTCTAGCCTAATCAGGATACACGTTAACATTGTCATACTAGTGTACTTTCCTGGTATGAAATTTATATATATATATATATATATATGTATATATATATATATATATATATATCATGTGATATTAGAATAAGATGAATTAATAAACAAAAATGTGCTGAAGTATTTCTACCATAAAAATATTAAAAAGTGTCGAAGTAAGCATACTGAAACTCTGAAATCAGAGTCCCATTTTCAGCTAACCTCAGACAGTGCCATTTCTACAGAATACCAAATGTATTTACCCTATACCAAGCACTGAAATGTGAAAAGCATTTTTTTGAGAGAAAAGTTACAGTGTTATCCAGTCATTTGTGTTAACCAGCTCCAAATTATACCTCGGTCATTGGTAATAAAGGCTCATATAAATATTTACATACAAAGAACTAAAGGGCCTATTCTCTAATTCTCATAATAGTTGTCCACTGCTACAAATAAGGTAGTTCTCAGAATTTGGGGAATATGAAATTTAGGGAGCTGGAATGCCTATACTAATCCATCAGTCTTTTCTACCAAGCCACACTGAATTTGTCTGATTTGGAATAACTGTCCTGCTAAAGGAGACTTCAGAATTAAATTGAACACAATTTACATTCCACTTCTATTCTTTTTCAACACAAAATTATTTGTTCCCATCATATAGGCTTTCTGAGCTTTCATTCTCTTGCTAATTTGTTAACCATCACTCCTGACTACATTTTCCCATTTCTCTACTCTTCTCCAAACTGGAAAAATTCTCAGTGGGAAGCAGCTCATCATTTTCCATCTTCATTGAAACTGGATCATTACTCACTAATTTAATTTTTTCCTGTTGCTCTTTCACTAAAGCTGCTTTTAATTTTCATATCCTATTGAGATCTAAGTTGAGAGGTATTTCCTTTTCTTTTCTTTTTTTATGTACCTCATTTACTTAAACAATGAAAAATAATATGTCCTTCCAGATTCACACATCTAACTTCATCTCAATTTGCCCCCACTCCATTTTTCTCCTCATCTAACTGCTCAGCAAACCCCCTCAATTATTGACTATTTTGTCTCATAACTTACAGAGTCTGATGCTACTCATGCCATGATTCTAGGTAAATTTGGCATCTGATGTGGTCACCTTCCCAATGCCTTAAATATTACACACTGACCACTTCAACTTCATAAATCTATTATTTAAACCCCTGGCAGGTTCTCTAAAGTCTGCTTCTTTTGTGCTTTCTCCATCTCAATAAATGAAAAGCATTTCTTCCAACTATCAGTGCAGAAACCTTGAAGTCATCTCAGACTCTGCAGCTACTTCTGCCCTGTCTGTACAGTTTATCAGCAAATCCTCCTGGCTCTACCTTCAGCACATATCGACAACATGATCAGTACTCACTCCTTCTGCTAGTTGAGATCACCATCATCTCACTCCTGGAATATTGCACCAGTGTTCCTACTGGTCTTTTTATGCTTCCACCCTGCAGGTTATTCTCAAAAGAGGTATCTGAGTAATTATCTTAATGTAAATGCCATATTATGTCTCTGATCAATAACTAGCAACAAATGGTCATTCATATTTTTTAGAAAAAAACTATGTTATAGATTTTTATATATTTTTAGATTTTTTAGATTTTATATAATTGTCATAAACACACACACATTATATTGTGGCCTCAAGGCTACCATGTACAGTGTGTGAATTGTATATACTGCACAATACAAGAGATAGCAGACACAGGCCTTAATCCTTAGATTCTGTGAATGTCACCCCTATGGCAAAAGGGACTCTGTACATATGATTAAATTAATTTTGAGATGGGGAGAAAATCCTGGAATATTTGGGTGGGCCATAAATGGAATCATGCCTGTCCTTGTAAAAAGGAGGCAGTGGGAGATTTTACCACAGGAAAAGAAGACTATGTGATAAGTGAAGCAAAAATCTAGTTGATACTTTAAAAATGGAGGTAGAAGTTGCCACCCATAGAATGCAGGGAATGCAGTTCTGGAAACTGGAAAGGCAAGGAAATTCATTTTGACTAAGAGCCTCTGAAGGGCGTATGGCACTTTCATAACCTGATGAAACTGATTTCAGGCTTTTCTCTCCAGAACTGTAAAAAGAATAAATGTGCATTGTTTTAAGTACCAAAGTTTTTGATAATTTATTACACTGATAATAGGAAACTAGTATGCTGAATAAACTTAGCCATCAAGCTGTGATAGTTCTACTTCCTCTAATGTAGCTTTATGGCTACAAAAACTTGGATACCTCTGGACATCTGTTTGGGTTCTCTTCCCTTTCACTACCTATTTATCTATTTCCTACATTACATTTCCTCTTTCCTTAATTATCATTTTGTTCTTCTAGTTTACATCCTGAGTAATACTGTTTTTCTCTACTTTATTATCTTTTATTGTTATCTGATAGTAACTAGGTAGCATTGACTGCTTTATTACAGTGACTTAGGGTGATAATTGGAGTAAGAATAAGTCAAATGTTTCCAAAGAGGTCAAACCATTTGGCGCAATCAATATGGGTTCAATAATCAATGTAAATAGAAAGGGAATAGATTCTCTGAGAGCTTAGAGCATGAGTTTTACATGGAGTGATTCACATGTAAGTAGTTGAAGAAGGACAAGCCATACAGTGGAGAAAAGAAGAATAACTGGCATGAGCCACTGACCTCCTCCTGCCTTTCCCGAGGATTCCCCGCACTCCCTAAGGAACGTTTGAATGAGCACTTTGGGAATGGGAACGGCAGCCAGGACAGAAACAGTGCCATTGGACAAGACGTGGATTTTATTTAAGGCTGTTACAGAGAGTTCTCTGAAATAGCTCTTAGTGAGGTGCTGGCTTGCAATAGGAGTTCAGCAAGCACAGAGGATGTTACCGACAGGCAGGAAAACAAAGGAAAGATGTCTTTAAAGAAAATGCTTAAGGATGATAGGATAATCTTTAATATATGTATAACTTTTCTTAATGTTTAAATTTAGAAGCTAATATCTGATGAATATTTTGTGTCAGGCTACATTATAATGTAGAATCTGAGGTAGAGGAGTAAGATAACTTAAAAAAAAAACTGACTATACGTGGAGTGGTCTTAGCAGTGGAATCAGACATCTTACAGTTTCTTTCTTTCTTTTTTTTGTTTCATTTTTAGAGACTACCCAGATCACCACCATGACTTGTGCCTCCTCCTTTAACATAAAAGACTCTTTCCGTATCTATAGTGAAAGTTAACACCAACTGGAGGACATTAGATGGGATATGATAAATACTTGCTGTTCTTGAATGTTTTAGTTGCACTGATGAGGAGACAAAATAAATATATGGGAGTTACTAACTGCAAAATATTGATATAAGCATCACAATACTATCAGAGCCACTCGCAGGGAACAAAAATAATAATGAGACTTCTTTGTTATTTATGCAGAAGTCTGGAGATTCCTTATGTTTATTTATTATGTTTAGGTTTATCTTTCAGTTATATAATTTGAAGTGTACCAGCATCTATTTTACCAGCCAAGCAGTAAGCATTTTATATAATGCATGGAGGCACATGCCCTATAAAATTATTATCATTTACTTCCTGAATGACCAATTCAGGTACAGTAATTAGAAAAGTAACAAGGTCAAAAGAAAATCCATTTACTGTGTGTTTATTTGCACTTCGTAAAATGATTCAAACAATATATATTCTTTGATTGCATACATAAACTTAGTCACAATAAACTGTTTATTTTTGTAACATGTCTGTAAATCAATGTGTATTAAATAAAATAATGAGTGTACTTAAATCTGTGAAATGAGAGGTTATAGTTAGGAAATAACTTCCCATTACTAAATGTTTTCCTAGTTGACTAACTCAAGTCTAAACTAAACCCTCTAGAACTTTAAACAGATTTAGGAAATATTCTACCCTTCTATAAAACATATATAGAAAATAGAATATCTATGTAGAGTGAGTAAAGTAACTTTTCCATATTTCAGTGTTTGTCATAGAATTTAAGCTTCTCATAAATCTATTTTATAATTGGAATAATTGAAATCTTTAGGGCTCGCTGAAACACTGAACTGATAAAGATTATTTTAGCAAAACAGAAATTGAGACCATTAATGACAGAAATGTTAAGGACAAATATACTCTATAAAGTTATTAAGGTATATTTATTTTAACTAGTAAATAAACTAATTTAAAATATATATGAAAAGTTGTAATTTAGATGGCAAAGGAATGTGGTGTTTTAACATTCATTTTAGACAAAATAGGCAGTAAATATATCCTGTAAAATTGTATAGTTAGCTTTAACTTTATAATATTTTTATTTGCCTCAATATAACATGTAAAATGCATTTTCTCAAAAACACATTTGAATCTGAAATTATTTTACAGTAAAAAGGTATTTTTAACTGTGATGTGAGCTAACAGAAAATATATATCTGTCTCTGCCCCCAGGTCCCAGTACAAAGTTCCCAGTCACTGAAATCCTTGTAATCTGCTAAGTGACAAGGGCGCTAGGAGCATCTTTTGTTTTGATATTTGGTATTTGACCCCAGTTCCTGACACAGGGCTCCTGAAATACTTACAATTTCTTGAATGAGATGCATACATTTTGCTTTAATGAGGTAACTTAGGGTGGGTTCCTCAGTGGCTGGCTCCTGGATCAGAGCTGGTCAGCAGGAAAAAAAAAAAAACAGTGAGGAGAGTTGTAGGGAAAGCTTCAAGTCTTTAAAATCACATTTATCATCGGGGCAGAATGTTGGTAGAAGTAATATAAATGATAAAAATGCTTCTGTTGACCTATCACGTGGGAATGAGAAGCATGTCATTAGACATTGAAGGGAAGTCATTCTTGTTAATAAGTACCAGAAAAATGGCTAAATTGTTTTCTAGTATTTGGTGGAAAATAGAACTTGTAAGCGTGGGGTTTGGATGTTTAGTGGAGGAGATTTTCCAACAAAGTGTCAAAATATGACTTGTTTTCTTCTTACCACTTATGGTGAAGTGCTAGAGGCAAGAAATCAATTGAGAAAGAAACTGTCAAGCAAAAAGGAATTAGAACTTGATGATTTGGAAATTTTTAATTTAATATCTTACTTCAAAACACAAAACAAAACAAGAAGCTGCCAGTGTGGACTGAAAGCAGCAGAGAGAATAAAATGAAAGAAGGCCCTAGGCTTTTCATGGTCCTACAGTCAGTGAATGAAATGACAGAGCTACCTGGCTGTGGACAGGTGCTCTTCTTCAAGGGAAGAGAAGGATGGTCATTCCAAGGGCAGGTAAGATTTTAGATTTAGAACTAATGCTGGGATGGGTTAAAATATTGAGTGATAGACTGAATTTATCTTGCACGTGGGACGGACATGAACTTTGGGGTGGCGCAGGGATGAACGATACTGGGTGAAATAGTGTCTGCACATATTTAATAGGGTCTGCAAAAATTCATGTCCAACTGAGACCTCAGAATGTGACCTGTTTTGACAGTTGTGATTATTTAAGAGGAGGTCATCCTGGATTGGAATGGGCCCTGAATCCGACCCACTGGTGACATTGAAAGGAGAGGAAGCTTTGGAAGTACACAGACACACAGAAAAGGAGGCCATGTGAAAATAAAGGCAGAGACTAGAGATACCTATAAGCCATGGAATGCCAGAGATTGCTGGAAAACATTGGGAGCTAGAGAGAAGAACGGAGCAGATTGGCCCTTGGAGCCCCAGAAGGAACATCACTAAGACCCTCTGATTTCAAAATGTCTGGATTCCTGGCCACGAGAGAATAGTTTTCTGTTGTTTTAAGCCTCCTAGTTGGTGGTATTTTGTTACAACAACAATAGCAAACAAATGGATCATGTAATACAATTCAATTTAATTTAAGACCATGAGCAATACATTTTTTATCTGATGTTTTTCCATATAAAAGAAGTAAAAATGAATCTTTTATACTTGTTAAGTACTGTACCTCATGAGGAATAGGACACATGAAAAATAAATTAATATTCTTAGCATTTGCACACTCACTGAAGAAATATAATCTTTTAAATAATAAGACAGTGGTAAATAACCATGTCAGTTCATCGCATTTTAATGAAAGATCTATTTATTTTAAATAGAAATATTTCAACATGAAGTCTTTAAATATTATTTTCCTCTTAACTGCTTTTCACCTATAATCAGTCTTTTAAAATTTGTTTCTTTAATTAAATCTATAAAATGCAAATGTGTTTGTGTAAATAAAGCTGAAATCTAAACAGTTTGCTAGAGGCACAGATGTCAAGTGGGATACTATTTAAATGAATGATCACGGGAAATTCAAGCTGTATTTTCAAAAAAAAGCATAAATTGAGTTTGGCAATAAGCTAATCATTAATTAGAGAAGCTATTATACTAGTAAAAGAAATAATTACTGATATCAGAGTGTAACACTTTTAATAGAAAGTAGAATCCTATTAGTATTTTAGGAAATAAAGAAGCATTGAGGCTGCATTTTCTATTAAAATGAATAAAACTTATTAAAATATGATTTATAGTATTTTGCAGTTGTGTCTGAGTAAGAAAAGGGGACATATTTCATTATCAAACTTTCTTTTTATCTTTTCCAATTACCCTGCAGCATTAAGAAAACACATTTCCCATTTTTAATTAAATTTACACATGATCAACTTTAACTGGTAAGCACAAATAAACCTTTATAATTTTTATGTTGTTTAGTGTTCCTCAAATATCCAAAGTCTCTGAAATATTTTGTTGCTGATAACAGACTGTTAAAATAAATTAAAACAATATGTAGGATAACATGTACTTCCTAAATATAGATGTATTACTGAATTCAACATGCCATACTTTTACTCAGTGTAGAAACTTATTTTTTAAGTTTTGATGCATTAATTTATGAAAAGAAAGGTTTTATTTTGACTTTAAACTTTAATTTTATGTTATAGATTTTTTAAACTGCAGAGTATACCTCCATGTTCTCTGTTAAGAAAAACTAACTTATTAACCATTTATTATATACTGGGAACTCTATTCTATCCAGATAAATTAATACAAAACCTCCATGAAGAATGAATCTAAAGCTTGTCATGTCTGTGTTATATTATAAATGAGATAAATAAAAGTATGACAGAATACATTTGAAGCTAAGAAGAGTTTCAATCCACCACATGAGTTGGAGATCTTTACACATGACCCTGAAATTTAAATGAAGCCCAGAGCTCTTGGGATATTCACTACCCTAATCTAAACAAGAGATGGTGATGGCTTCGACCTGAGAAGTTGATGAAAACAAGTTTGATGTTGCATCTATTCTGAGGGTTGAGTTAATAGGGAATGCTGATAAAACGCATATGGATTGGAGTGAAAGAGAATAAAGAACAAATTTTTTTTTTGGCTTTAACATATATGGCCTTTTACTAAAATTGAGGTTTAGTGTGGGATGTATTTGGAGGCAGTGAGGAATTTATTTTGTGCATATGAAGCTTGGAATACTTATTAGTCATCTAAGTTGAGAGAGGAAGTAGGCAGTGGATCCAAGAAATTTTAATTTTTTGAGTCAACAGTTTTTAAATAATATTTAAAACCACTGGATTAAATGAGAGGGCCAAGGGAGTGATTCCAGATCAGGGTTTTCTACACTTGGCAGTATTGACAGAGCAGGCTGGATAATTTGTTGTTTTAGAAGGCTGTCCTGTGTATTTCTAGATGTTTGCTAGCATCCTACAATATGTCAGTAGCAACTGCTAGTGGTGGCAACCTAAAATGTCACCAGATATTTCCGAATGTTCCTTGGGAGCACCGTTGCCTCCAATTGAGCATCACTGCTTTAGACTAAAACCACAGTAACACCAATAATGGCAGAGCTAACGTTTGGTATACTCCAATGTTTAGGGGTTAAGGAGAATTGGAGACACCAGGAAAGTAGCTGCAGTGTCCGGAGAAGGAAATGAAAACTTGAGCAAGGATGTTGTTCTGAAAGCCAAGTGCAGAATTTGCCACAAGGAGAAATAAACTGTATCCAAAGTCATGGTTTGCTTAAGTAATAGCTGAGATAAGTCTTTAACATTCTTTTAGCAATATCAAGAAGACTGGAAATCTTATCAAGGGCACTTTGGGTCTAATAGTGTGGGAAATGAGATAGTTATATCAATTGCACTCCACAGACTACATGAAGTTTGTAGAATCTGAAGTTCAAATTGTGATGGAAAAATGAGACTCTTCCAGCTTGAACCCAACTGTTAATCTTAGCATCATCTGAAGTGAAACAAGCAGATAACATGTTCTCATGATTTGGTGAAATATGACATATATTGTCATGTACCAAGTGTTGAGTAATATTCTAGCTATAAGGTTGAAGCCTAACTAATGAAGCTTCTACATGTAACTTAAAGTTTACAGAATTAATGGAACTAAAGGAATCAGTTGAATGACAAAACAATTAAGAGACTTTGGAGAATGGGACTTTCTACAGGGCATTTGACATTAGCAACAAATCTATGACATGGATATCGAGGGTAGAGATTTTATTCAAGAATAAAATAGGTTAACGAGACATAAAAATGCAGTTCGTAGAACTTGTAAAACCATAAGACAATTGGGAAGATTGAGTGTAGAGTGACTACTGGATGATATAAGGAGAGAGTTAATGCTTTTTTGTTGTCAGGCTTGACAACAGACTGCAGTTATGTTACAGAACATGAATTATTTCAAACATGCAGCAAAATGTCTGCCTCCATTTTTGGATGTTTGGTAGCTGATATCTGCAAAACCTCACTGCTCCCAAATGCTCCTTTGCGCCGCACTTCTGGGCAAGCTGATAAGCAAGTGGTGCTGGTGGGAGATTCAAAATGTGCAAGCCCATGAACCCCATAGGGACCCTCCCTATGGGGACCCTCCTCCCAGGTCTCCCCAACAATCACTACAAAAATCCCAAGCCGTTTTCTTATCTTACTCTCAAGAAAATAAATCTCTTGTTCTTACTCTCTCAAGACATTTTTCAGATCAGCTTGGAAAATGTGTCTTCTTCCCCAAACATGTTATTTTGTGATTAATAAACTTTTTCATACATTTCTGGGGGGTGTGTGTGTGTGTGTGTGTGTGCATGTTTTGTTGTCAGTCTTGACATCTGAACCAAATTTTGCATGGGGGAGGTCCATCTTGATTCTCAGACAGTCCATGACAGAATGCAATGCTGTGATTTCTAAAGTTCATTGTAATATACATTGAAAGAAAAAAAGGAAGAAAGGAAAGATGGAAGGAAAGGAAGGGAGGAAGGGAAAATAGAAGAAAAGAAGGCAGACAATAAAAAAGAATAAACAAAATTTAAGTGTTGCAACTTGTTGTTATGTGCTATAATTTAATGATTCCTTTCTTTCCCTTATTTACCCCGCAGCTGCAGAGGACATTTAAATAATGTCAGAGTGATGGTGAAGAAGTGTGTCATCTATTGCTCTTCTTCACAGACTTATTGCTATGACATTACCTACTTTTTCTTCGGGGGCTAGTCTCTGATCTCACTACATGTACTGGGCATGCCCAAGCATATACTGCCCTGCCCTTGTTACCATCTATGTCAATGTTAGAGTGACCTGAGCTTTAATTAGTGAAATAGTCATGCCAACACCCCTGTCCTGTAAGCATGCTCCTGGCCTCCTTTCCTAAGCAATGGCTGTAATTCCTGAAAGCCGTAAGAAGGCTCTACTTTTACTACCTACCCAGCCACACATTTTTTTCCATCTCTATCTCAGATTCCACAGGTTACTGTGAAAAAAAACTCTGCAATATAGTCGGTTCCCAGAGTTTCAATCAAGGGAGTTGGAATAATCTCACTTCACATTAGAATGTCCATATCACCCAATGGTCTATGTGTCATTACCACAGCAATAGAGGGTTAAGACTAATTGACCACATTCTCAATCCATTATTTCCCCTCTCACTGGGATACTCCCCAAGTCTAGAAAGGATTGGAAAAAGCTTTTCCCAGCATGTTAGTCTGCTGAATCTTATTCTATGCTTTACGGTAGAATGCTGTTTTCTGAGTTTACCAAATGTTGGTTCTTGCCTCCAATGATCTCAACAAGCTTTTGTAAATAAAAAACACTGACTTTCAAATTAATTCCTGCCAGAGACTATTTTTAGAGACCCAACTAGACACTGGCTCCTTTATTCATTGCCAAGGGTTCCTCCATTACCTCTTCCCAAACCACTGCAAACTGGTGATAGAGATACACACAGAGACCTCTTGTCTATGTGGTTTCAGGTTGCAAGGCAGCAAGGATTATCACAAATTAAATATACACTGGATTTTACTTCAGAATATCTTCTGGCACATATCCTTGTAGGAAATCACATTCTTCCACTACATTAAAAATCTTAAATGACCACCAGTCGTGACATTATTCATGTAAGCTAGCCAGCAAATTAACAGCAAACATGTCTCATAAAAGAATCCTTTAATTCTTTGCTCATTCATATATGTATTAATCTAACTTAAGGAACATGTTTGCAGTATCCACTATTTAGATATCATTTAAAATTTTAAAGCTACAAAATTAAATAAAACATGGAAACACATTTGTTTCTTAAAGGAAATCAACTGTTGAGAAGGGGCAATACAATAATTTAATGAATAGGTAATGATGAAGAAATATATGTGTCATATATAAAAGATTCTTAGGCCCGACTGGTGTAGCTCAGTGGATTGAGTGCAGGCTGTGAACCAAAGGGTCCTGATTCAATTCCCAGTCAGGGCACATGCCTGGGTTGCAGGCCAGGTCCCCAGTGGGGGCCATGTAAGAGGCAATCATACATTGTTTTCTCCCTCTCTTTCTCCCTCCCTTCTCCTCTTTCTAAAAATAAATAAATAAAATCTTAAAAAAAAGATTCTTGGGAATGTTGAATATCTAATCTCATTAATCTAGCTAAAGAAGTTAAGAAGAACTTGACTCTGTATTTAAGTTAGCCAGTTGGAGGGAGAATAAGCACCTCAGGGTAAGAGGATCAGTACAAACAGTGGTGAGTAAAATCATAAAAGGATAAAAGTTAAAAAAACATGTACAGAATGAAGAGGAGTAAACTAAGACTTGAGGGAGACAAGCGATTAGCAGATCAGAAGAGGAATATGATATTTGAGAAAGAGTGTCAGGATTTAAATGAGGAATGTACGTGCTCAGGTAAGTAGAGATGAGCATTTCAATCCATGTTCCCCCATTCTTCAGGATGACACACAAATGTCTCTAGGTGCCTTTACTGGCTTCCATAGTAAATTCTGTTCTTCTCTCATATCATTTAAAAAAATTAAAAATATTTTATTTATTTATTTTTAGAGAGAAGGGAAGGGAGGGAGCAAGAGAGGGAGAGAAAAAGCAATGTATGGTTGCCTCTCACATGGCCCTCACTGGGGACCTGGCCCACAATCCAGGCATGTGCCCTGACTGGAAATTGAACCGGGACCCTTTGGTTCCCAGCCCACACTCAATCTACTGAGCTACACCAGACAGGCTCTCATATCATTTTTAAGAAGTATCATAATGACAGTTTTCCTGTAATAACTTGTAAAGGGTCTGAATTCCTTAGTACGAGGGCATCAAACTCATTTTTACTGGGGGCCACATCAGCCTTGCAGTTGACTTTAAAACACTGGAATAATTTTGGGACTGTATAAATGTAACTACTCCTTAACTATTAAGGAATTGAAGTTATATTTGGCCCTTTGAAGCCTATTGTGAGGCTGATGTGGCCCCCAGTGTAAATGAGTTTGATACTCCTGCCTTAGTAGAAAAAAAAATTCTGAGGGAAGCAGAGTTTGTGGCAGGTACAGTAATTTCAAGTAAGGTATTGTATTAAAATACATTTGCTCAACTAAAGAAAGGTAGAAGAATGATTGAACAGATTCAGTGTATAAAGTGTCTAAAATAGTGAGTTAATGATATAACCTGGATTTATAGTAATTGAACACTGGTGCCTTAACAACATTTTTTTGTAAAGTGATGGTAGTTGGCTCTAGAATGGAGAGTTTGGAGCATTACTGGGAAGTGAAGAACTGAGATAGAGAAGTGTAGAGAAGTATTGTAGAAAGCCAAATAAGAATAAAAAAAAGACAGAACAGTAATGGGAAAAAGTTGGGGGTAAAGGGAAGATTTAATTTTGTTTGTTTTCGTATTAATATAGTGATTTGAGTATACTTTAATACAGACAAAAAGTAGTGAGGTCAAATAGTTGTATTAGAGATCAAATTAGCCTTAAACTTGAAGTAAACTTTATTTTCTAAGAATGAGGGAGAAGAAATACATATTTAAGCGGAACTGAGGTTTTTGTTTTGATAGATAATACCTATGGACTTTCTTTTCTCTTTAAGCTATAAAGTAATCAAAGGATTGTGAAGAATGGTAAATATTTGAAATACAGTCTATATGTGATTAAGAAGTTGAAATATTTTAAAGATAAGTTTAAAAAATCTTGATGGTCTTAAGATTTGGGCAGTAGTATAAATCCGCACATTTGTGTTTTCACAAACATAACTCTAATTTTCTCTAACAATGCTTGACCAGCCAGGGTTTGTAGCAGAGAAGATAGACTGTAGCATTGATTCAGTGAAGCCCAGATACAACAGGTTGTGGAGGGGACAAAGGGTTGAAGTTGCTGTCATATTAATAAGTAAGTACAACAGGAGTGAAGTCATTAAGAAATAGGATTGGAATGTATGAGATACAAAGGTTTACATTTTCTAAATTTAAATCTTCAAAATACAAGGTATGGCTGACATTTCAGTTTAAGTATTCTAGGAGTTTTGAGATTAGATTTTTTGACAGACCTGCCAAAATTTGGATGCGAAACTGTCCTTAGATGATCACAGCCATTTGGAGTGATGACAGGAAAATGTTTCTGATTTCTATCTGAAGGATGTCATGGAACAAAGAGTACTAACTGGCTTAGAGAAAACAAAGGAGCGTACAGCCAAATTGCCTGAAACTCAAGAGACCATGAGCCTGTAGCAAGCATCCAGAAAAAGAAATAATGAAGGAAGGGACATTAAAATACACTTGAGGCTCTGGATATACTTTTGATGGGAGTTATTGCCCAGTGGATGACCACGGGAGAATGTGTTCTCAGGGGAGAAACACATTTTAATCAAAGAAAGCAGGAGGCAAAGTTTTGCAGAAAAGAGAGAAAGTGATTGGGCGAGTTCATTTTTAATGAATCCAGGGTTTCAAGTAGCAGAGGAAAAAGGGATGGAGGGGACTCAATATTGGGAGTCTCCAGGGGATGAAAGATTTACTGCTATAAGGGCTTGAGGGAATAAGACAACATGAGCATTAGTTGAAAATGGAAAGAATGTCTCCCCAAAAACTAAATGGATGACGGTCATGTTTAAAAATGACTAGACTCAAATATTATAATTCTAGCAGAAGTCAGTTTGGGGATCAGATTTACTGAGTGTTGGTCTCAAATAATACTTGGCCTGCTGAAGTGCTACAAATGGGTGACCATAGCCATGTTTTTAATGATTTATGTCTTTTTAAAAAATATATATCTTATTAATCATACTATTATTGTCCCATTTTTCCCCAGTTATAACCTTCCACTTTGCACATCCCCTCCCACAAGCATTTCCCTCCCTTAGTTCATGGCGATGGGTAGTACATATAAGTTCTTTGGCTTCTCTATTTCCTATATTATTCTTAACCTCCCCATCTATTTCGTACCTACCATTTATATTTCTTATTCTCTGTACCTTTCCCCCATTCTCCCCTCTCCCCCTCCCTGTCGATAATCCTCCATGTTATCTCCATTTCTGTGAATCTCTTCCTGTTCTAATTGTTTGCTTAGCTTGTTTTTGTTTTTTAGGTTCAGGTGTTGATAGTTGTGAGTTTGTTGTCATTTTACTGTTCATATTTTTGATCATCTTCTTTTTCTTAGGTAAGTCCCTTTAACATTTAATATAATAAGGGCTTCATGATGATGAATTCTTTGAACTTAACATTATATGGAAAGCACTTTATCTTCTCTTCCATTCTAAATGATAGCTTTGCTGGATAGAGTAATCTTGGATGTAGGTTCTTGCCTTTCATGATTTTGAACACTTTTTCCTGGCCCCTTCTTGCCTGCAAGGTTTCTTCTGAGAAATCAGCTGATAGTCTTGCGGGCACTCCTTTGTAGGTAACTGTTTCCTTTTCTCTGGCTTCATTTAAGATTCTCTCCTTATTTTTAATCTTGGGTAATGTAATTTTGATGTACCTTGGTGTGTGCTTCCTTGGGTCCAACTTCTTTGGGGCTCTCTGAGCTTCTTGAACTTTCTGGAAGTCTATTTCCTTTGCCAGATTGGGGAAGTTCTCCATTTTTGGTTGAAATAAGTTTTAAATTTCTTGCTCTTCTTCTTCTCTTTCTGGCACCCCTATGATTCAGTATTGGAATGCTTAAAGTTGTCCCAGAGGTTCTTAAGCCTCTCCTCATTTTTTGGAATTCTTGTTTCTTCATTCTGTTTTGGTTGAATGTTTATTTCTTCCTTCTGGTCCATACCGTTTATTTAAGTCCAGGTTTCCTTCCTGTCACTGTTGGTTCCCTGTGCATTTTCCTTTATTTCACTTTTCATAGACTTCACTTTTTCCTCTGTTTTGCTACCATACTCAACCATTTCTGTGAGCATCCTGATGACCAGTGTTTTGAATTCTGCATCTGATAGGTTGGCTATCTTTTCAGAGAAGTAAAAAGACCCCTTTTCTGTACAGAGATATTTTAAGGTATTCAGAAAAGTAGAAATAGTGCTGCTTTGCATGACTGATCCTGGTAAAACTTGAGAGAAGATGTAGAACTATGTTCTAGGATAAAGATGAAATACCTATTTTGATTAAGAGCCATCAACTAAGAATGATGCAAATTTGAGAAAGTGAATATAATTGACCATATATGATAATTAAGAAAATAGAGATTAAACACAAAATCTAAGTTGTAAAAGGTAGTATTATTTTTGAATGATAAAACTTTAACAGTATAAATGCAATATCCATAAATTTTAATATAGGATTTTGCAGTGTGTGTGAGGCTCTCCAAAGAAACAAAACAAATAGAGCATACATACAGGGTCTGACTAGTGCCTGTGTCAGTGTGCTTGGTATAGTATTAATGTGGGAGTAATAATTTATAGTCTCACTTTGAACATTTGATCTAAAATGTCATGTGGTGTGCTTGAGGGTGATATTGTTATGTTACAGAATTACATGGTTATGATTTCATAATAAAAAGTGGTGTTATTTGTGCCAGGCTGTCTTTCTCAGTGTGTGTGTGTGTGTGTATACTGAGTAAAGAAGTCCACATGCATTAAAGAGGGTAATCTGCTTTAATCAAAAATCCAATGATCTAAATGTAAATCTCACCCTAAAACACTCTTACAGACACATCTAGAGTAATATTTGACCACATATCTGGACATTGTGACCCATAGAAGTTGAAAATAAAATTAACTATCACACAAGGGAATTTGACTGCAATCATTGATCATCCTTGAAATATATAGTTTATGTGTATATCAGAAAAATGCCAATTTTTAAACACTGTATAGCACTGTATACTTATCAACTGTTATTATATAGATAATTCCAGTTTATCCTTAAACTACAATCTGAAGAGAAAGAGGGCTAAAAATTTGTACAGACAGGTAGTACAGTTATTACCCTTACCAGATTAAGAGCTAATGAGACTACACTGTTAAAGAAACTAATTGCAAGTTAAAACAGCCAATAAATTAAAAGGACCAAGACTTGCATGTCAACCTTCTGACAAGTACCAGACTTAGCAGATCACCATAACTGTGACATAGAAAGAAATGTTATCTATAGTTAGAATCAATACAAAGAATCAGATTGTTGAGGGTCTTTAAATTTAGGCAAAGTATCATTCTTCATCAGGGAGCCAGCATGTGGTAGGGAACTGATTAACTTACAAATGCTTTAAAGGGACCCACAGGTATTTATGGCAGCAATGTACTATTTACCAGCCACTAATCTAAAAGTGATCTTAATATGGAAATCCTTAATTTGAAAATAAGGATGATTTTATATTACATTCCAAAAAAGGTAATTGTCTTTAAATTACCCTTCTTTTCTCAGAAGATCTGATCTCTGAAGCCTGAAATGAAACTTGAAGATTTTCAATTAAATTCAAGCCTTCAAGGTTTGGTTGAAACTAAGAAAATGATGTGTGGAACTCTTTATAAACTCTCTCTAAAATAAGCTTCAAGCTACGAAAGTTATATTTCTTAACATTTAGAACAGTTATTAAAAAAAGGGTGGGTGGGGCAGGGGAAAGTGGTGGTGGGAAAATGGAGACAACTGTATTCGACATTAATAAAAAATGATACAAAAATTCCTTAATGCTGAACTTCTGTCTAATGTTCAAAACTTGCAAAAAATAATAAAATATGTATCAAATTAATTATTACGATTTTTGAATATCTGAACAGTCTGTGATAGGTAAAATGCTTGTTCACTGCATTGCAGTGTTTAGAAAGGGGAGGCTGTGAAAACTAAAGGATTGACTTCTGTTATTTGACTTCTAAGATTGCACATGCTTCTCTTATGATACACATTATATATTTTTAGTATTTTCCCAACATTTTCTAAGCATTTGGATTAATCCAGCACCTTTTAAATTGTGAAACACTCAACATAATGAGAATAAAAGGGAATTCCCTAAGCCTAATAAAGAGCATTTATGGTGCCCTGGCTGGTGTAGCTCAGTGGATTGAGCATGGGCCTGCGAACCAAAGGGTCGCTGGTTCGATTCCCAGTCAGGGCACAGGACTGGGTTGTAGGCCAGGTCTCCAGTAGGGGACACACATCCACACATTGCTGTTTCTCTCTCTCTCTCTTTCCCCTCCCCTCTCTCTAAAAATAAATAAATAAAATATATTTAAAAAAAAAGATCATTTATGAAACATTCACAACCAATCACATACTTAATGGTAAAAGACTGAATGCTTTGCCCCAAGATAAGGAACTAGACAAGTACATCTGCTCTCATGACTTCTGTTTAACATTGTTCTAGAGATGCTATCCTGGACAATTAGATATTAAAAAAGAAAATATATCCAGAGTGGAAAAAGAAATAAAGCTCTATTTGCAGATGATCTAATCTTTTATATGCAAAATTGTAAGTCATCTACAGAAACTACTGGAACTGATAAAGGATTTCAGCAAAGTTTCAAATAAAAGATCCATATACAAAAATCAGTTGCTATTTTGCAAGCAAATGCCAAAATTCCCAATGAAATTTAAAAATAAATTTTATTTATAATATCATCAGAAGAATAAAATGTTTTGAAATAAATTTATCAGAAGAAATGCAGTTTGTACATTGGAAATTTTATAATATTGTTGAAGGAACTTAGATAATACCTAAATAAAAGATATCTTATATTAACGATTTGGGATACTTACTATCGTTAAGGTGACAAAACTAATAAAATTGAACTACAGACTTAAGCAATCCTTGTCAAAATCCTTGCTGCTCATTTTATATAAAAATGCAAGAAACCCCAAATAGAGAAAACAGTCTCAAGAGAGAACAAATTTGGAGGACGCATACTTCTCTATTTTGATATCATTATAAAGTCATACTAATCGAGACACTGTCGTATTTATATAAGCATAGATATACTCATAAAGATCAATAAAACATAATGCAGAATCTGTAGATGAACTCCAGTCTTTAAATATACCCCGACACTATGGTCAATTGATTTTTTATTAGAATGTCAAGACAACCTGATGGGCTAATTGACGCTGCAAAATGAAATGGTAGAGCCATCGATTTGTCCTCGCAGCTTCATCCGTGTTTGCCTCCCCTTTTTTGATGTTCTGTTGCTAAGTGTGCAGATGTTAATGACTGAAATTTTTGGAGAATTAACCAATTTATTCTTATGTAATTAATGCTACTCCATATCCCTGATAACTTTCATTGCTTTGGTTTCTTTGAGATTAACGTAGATATTCCAGTCTTCTTTTAATTAATGGTAGCAAGTAAACCTTTCTCAATCCATTTACTTTTAATCTAGTTACATCTTTATTTTCATGTGTGCTCCTTCTATACAAGACCTAGTATTTATCCACTTTATTTCCAAAATGGTGTATTTAGACTCCACATTTGAAGTGATGATTGATATTGATGCATTAATATCTATCAAATTTATAATATTTCTATTTTTTGTATTTGGTCTTTCTTTTTCCTCTTTCTTTTTATGTCTCCTCTAATTTTAATTGAATACTTTATGATTCCATTTTCTTTTTGCACATAGAATATCAACTATACACCTTAAAATAAATGGTGGTGATACTAGGTGTTATAATATACATTTTAAGTAATCTAAATTCATCTTTAAAATCCACTCTACTGCTTCATTTTTAGTGTAGGTAACTTATAACAAGGTATTTCCGATTTCTCTTCTTGTCCCTTGTTTTATTGTTTTAATTAATTCACCTATCTATATACTATAATCATCAAATACATTGCTACTATTAGAACTTTAAACACATAGCTATCTTTTAGATCAGTTAGGAATAAAAGAATAAAATATTTTAATTTTTAATTTACTTATTCCTTCCCAAGTACTCTTTCTTCTTTATGTAAATCCAGTTTTCTGACATATAATTTTCCTTTCATTTGAAAAACTTATTTTATATTTCTTGCAGGGCAGGAATACTACCCAGGGAATTCCCATAGATTTTGCTTATAAAAGTCTTTATTTCTCCTTCATTTTGAAGGACATATTTGATATAAAATTCTAGGTTTCATATCACTCTCTTCTTTATATTTCTTTATGTTGAGGTGTTTACTCTGATTCTTACTCTTATTACTCTGTAGATAAGACTTTCTCTCTTTGGCTTTTCTCAGGGTTTTATCTGTCTTTTGTTCACTGTAGTTAAAATATGGTATAGCTAGGTATAATTGCTTTTGTTATTTATCCTGACTGGTGTTTTTCTGAGCTTCTTAGATCTGTGGTTTTGTATCATACATTTTGAAAATTTCTTGGCCATTTTAAACTTCAAATGTTTCTTTCTTTCTTTCTTTCTTTCTTTCTTTCTTTCTTTCTTTCTTTCTTTCTTTCTTTCTTTCTTTCTCTTTCTTTCTTTTTCTTTTTTTCTCCTTGTAGTATTCCAAATAGGTCTATGATACACTTTTTGAAAATATTCAACAGCCCTGGCTGGTGTAGCTAAGTGGATTGAGCATAGGCTGAGAACCAAAGGGTCACCAGTTCGATTTCCAGTCAGAGCATATGCCTGGTTTCTGGCCAGGTCCCCAGTGGGACCTCTACCTCTCTTTCTCCTTCTCTTCCCTTCTCTCTAAAAATAAATACATACAATATTTAAAAAAAATATTCAACATTTCTTGGATGTTCCATTCTGATCATTTCTTTCTTTTTTCTCTTTGAAGTTTAGTTTGGAAAATTTCTATTGACTTACCTTTGAGCCCTCTGATCCTTTCCTTGACTATATCCCATTAAATGATGAGGTTATCAAGGGTGTCCTTTATTTCAGCTACAGTTTATTTCCATTTCACCACTTTATGGGTAATAGTTACTTTAAATCCCCTTCCTGATAATTCCAAAGTGTGTATCATATGTGATTATGGTTCTGCAGCTTATTTTTTTAGCCATGTTTTCTTTCATTTCATATGTCTAATATTGTTGAAAGCTGGACACCATGTATTGAGTAACATAAAATGTGGCAGATAAACCTTAATATGAGGTTTTATGTTAGTCTGGTTGGGACTAACTGGTTAGTCTTGTAGGTGCCATGGACTTAAACTTTTCTGGTGACCTTATTTTATGTCTCCTATCGATCTGGGGCTACTATAAGAACTACTAGAAGAGCATTTTCATCTTTCAACTGTTTCGGCGGTAATCTGCTGGATTCCTATTGGTGCAGAGGTAAGTTGTGGAGCAGAGGAAACATTCTATACAATATCACTGCCTCTCATTCTTTTAATGGGTTTATTTCTCTGTGTTGTGATCTTCACAATGTTTCTTAGCAATTATTTTCCCTATAGGTGAGAGAGAAAGTCTAGAGTGTCCCAGAGTGAGGGGAGGGTAGTCTTCAGTTGTTTCCTTGGGAGAATAGGCCTTTATCACGAACAAGGCTCTGGGTATATTTCAGAACTATTTCTCATCCCCTATCCCTGTCAGAGGCACTGCAGCTTCCTTATATCTTTATTGTAAGTGCTTAGAGCAAACACCCATAAATGCATGCTCCTTTTAAGATTGAAGTCCCAGTGGCTGAACATTCTCAAACCAGCCCACACAGCCTCCAGAAATTTGTTAATATTACTATTTAAATGTTCCCATCAGTTTATGGCTCTCCTGGTGAGCATGTATCAGCTCTAATTCTCTGTGTGAGCTTCTCACTCCTGGTTTTGAGGTAACAGTTTGCCTTGCAAAATTGGTTCTCTGACAGGTCCAAGAATCATTATTGATTTTCAGTTTGTACAACAATTTCTTGTTTTAATGACGGGAATAATGACTTCTTAGCTCTTTAGAGATTGGAGCTGAATTTGAAAGTCCACTCATACCCATTGACAAGGCGTTAGCTCTGCTCTTGGAATTTGCTTGCTTCTCTGTGCACTTATTGTTTGTCTCTTATGTGGCATTTCCTCTTTCTGCTATTAATTTTTGGTTATTTTTTGGGGAAAGTAATTTAACTATAGTTTTTGTAATTTAACTATAGTTAAATTTGATATTGTAATTTAACTATAGACTACATCTACTTGTTATGATTTGAAATACTCTTCCATTAAATTCTCATGCTACCCCTCTCTGTCTTGCCCAGTGAAAGCCTGCTAAAATTGTATTGGTCAGCAACCTTCCAGTGACGTTTACCTCCGAACATCCGTGTTTCTCCTCTTCCCCATCCATTGCACAGGTGGGAAAACCCTGTGTAATGGGTTTTTTCCTTAACCCTATTTTTACCAGTCCCAGTTAGTTGGGTTTAATAAAGTCTCAGCTAATGCCATGATGCATGACACATAATAACATAGTCAACATAGAAAAATTATAAAATAAAATGTAAAAAAATGCACCTGTAGCTATTTTCCACATTTTATTAAAAGAATATAACTTCGTGAAAATGCAGCAGTTTTTCAAAATTTTTGAAAATCCAGATGATGTTTAAAAGTACATTTTCATTTAAAAACGCATGCGATTAAAAACCTATTATTTTTCTAATCCCAAAATTTGGTGTTCCCATTGTGACTTTGAAGTATATCTGAGTAAGGTACAAGAAACAAGTTAATTCTTTAGTGTCTAAATCATTCATGTTAGAGATAGAAAAGTGAGCCCACAAAGAAATAAAGTAGCAGAGATTGTATAATCCACCTAGTGACAGATCAGTGCTCTTTCATTGTGTGGCCCTGTCTTCTCACACCTCTGAATAATTTGCTAGTTGTAGACACATAAATGGAGGCTATGGATTGCTACAATTTTCAGTCAAGGCAGACTCAACCAATAACACTACCAACAATATCCCCTACAGACATATTTATTACAACTATTCCCTGTTTTGTTCTGCATCAGCAGGTCCATCTGGCAGTAAAGGATCTACCAGGTGTTCTGGGGAAAAGTTGGCACATAAATGCCTTGAACATTGTGATACTAGCAGGAGGGAAAGATTTAGAAAATGAAAGAAAATTAAATTATTCTTGGTATATATGAGCTTACAAGACATTTTTAGGTGATAACAATTATGGAACATCTTTTGCTTTATTTGTAGATGCGGCTTGGTTTAAAAAATCAAAGTGAAGTATAAATATCCAAGAGAGATATAATGCCATCCTCACTGGTGTAGTGCATAAACAAAAAGTTTAGGGGAGCACCTTTAAAAATCTGTAGTAAAATTAGAAAAAAAGAAAATAATGTATGGCATAGTTCATCAAAAGCATTTATTATTCTAAAGAAAAATAATAATAAAACCTCTCTCTTGATTATTCTTGATTAGTTGGAACCTGACTTAGGTTTTTCAATCAAATAATCAAATATGGCTTACAAATGACCTTTACCTTACTAAATTGAATTTTGTAGCTTGAATCAGTTAATCCTTTCCCCAAAGTGAGCAATGTCCTGTGTATTTTAGCTTATCAAAGACAATGAAAATGTTAACAGAGCAGATTTCACTCTAATGCTACAGAACTCTAATTGAATAGCAAATGTAGTGCATATCCACCGAGGCTTCCGATAGCTGCTAAGAAGCTTTTCTCAGACGGCGAGTTTGTGCGGCACATTGGTGCACATTAATGAGAAAACGCCCTTGCTGGGGCCAGTGCTATATAATGCCCTTGACTTTCATTATGTAAGGATTAAGACCACGGCAGAAGTATTTTATCAGTCTTGAATGTACATAAGATATATACATTTACAAGGTATTATAAAATATACAACATAATATTTCTATAACTTTTAAGGCAGAAAATTCATTAACTGTTTATGATTTGGTTGATTTTCACTTAACATTTTCCTTTATGCTTATTTTTTATTTAACCTTTCTATTGTAACTGTTAATGTTTTAGTTAATCTATTTTGCCTTAAATCATTACTTAAGGATTTTAGAAGAACAGGAAACTGAAACAAATCAAAAGTTGATAATTCCAGAATATAGAAATAATGTTTAAATGTAGAGCTCTTCAAATACGTGTGTGTGTGTGTGTGAGAGAGAGAGAGAGAGTGTGTGTTCTTACACATTTTTATAAGTATGGATTTTTATCATAATATGTTTTCAAATTTTCTCCAACAAATTGTTTATTATATGCTTTTTTCACTTTGTTGTTTGAATATTTTACATTGATTTTAAATATATATAAATTAGTTTTAAAAGATACTAAAATTGCATATATATGTATATATATTCAAATGTAAAAGATTTTAATGACACCCTGAAATGAAAGATGTCAAGAGCTTAGCAATTTTATATATCTTCAACATTCTGTTGACCTGGAAATTTGGTGCCTTACACTATTATTATTTTGCTAATAATCATAACACTATATTAACCACCTACAGTCCCTCTACAGTTTTATTCTTATGTCTATAGTTAAATGAATTTAATGTTTATTACTAATAAATTACTCAAATCATCCTTGAGCTCTTCATATTATGTTTTAGATTGATGAATTCAATTGTCAAGAATATTTCTCCACAGTACCCATTTTATACTCCCTGAATCTTTTATATTACAGAGGTCAGCCAGTTGCTTTTATTTTTTAACACTATTAACATGGATCTTATATTCTTGGATTACACTTACTTTCCTTCAGGACTTGCCAATGACTGCATTCCTTATCCTTCAGAGAAGTGATTTTGTGGAGAGCTCTAGGGCCAGCGTGATTTTACCCTTTTAGGTAAAACGGACCTCAGTACCTGCTACAAGTGAATGAGTTATGCCAACAGTGTAAGTGACTTTACAAATGGATTCTTCTCTGTCTAGCCTCTGAAGAGGCCCCAGTCCCAGCCAATACTTAGATCGCCTACTTCACATTTCTATGTGTTACAATACATAGAAACTGTGAGAAAATAAGTGTGAGCTAATTGTGGTAATTTGTGGTATTTGTTTTGTAGCATAGACAACAAATACACCATCAATTCTCTTTTTGTAATATTTTCCCCCATTACTTACATTAATATTTTTACCAGCATTTTTTAAAGATTTTATTTATTTATTTTTAGACAGAAGGGAAGGGAGGGAGAAAGAGAGGGAGAGAACATCAATGTGTGGTTGCCTCTCACGTAGCCCCCAGTGGGGACCTGGCCTGCAACCCAGGCATGTGTCCTGACTGGGAATCGAACTTGCGACCCTTTGGTTTGCAGCCTGCGCTCAATCCACTGAGCCACACCAGCCAGAGCATTACATTCATATTTTGATCCACCAGATATTTTGTGAGCTTGTATTTTGTACCAAGTCCTGTTAAGAATTGATCTCACAATTACAGAAGTCATTAAATAACAGAACTCAGGTAAGAGTTTGGGTCTTTTACTCTTTGCTCAGTGATTGTTTCCCCATAATAAGGAGCTATGGGTGTACTAATTAAAACGTCTCAGTATAATTGCCTCAAACGTTTAAGTTATAATGAGTTAGAACTATCATTCCTTTATATGTGCCTATATATGTGCTGCATTTGAAGATGTGCTGATTCTTACGGAGTACTAACCCCAGAATAGGAAATGAAGTAAATAATCTTTATAAAACAATGGTCGCCAATGTTTATAGTATACATATGTTCAATTTTTAGTATAATGGAAGGTCAAAAGAGAAATGAAAGTCATATGGTAATAGTACATTCTTAAGTACAAGATGTAATGTTTCTCATTCACAAAAATGCTAATATCTATGAATCTGGTTAATAAAACCTCTGGGTACCATCAGTTAAAGTTCCCCATTATTTGTTTTTTACTTTATTTTTGTGGGTTTGTAAGATTTGATAATTTCAAACTTTGACAGACCTTGGATAACTTGATTTTTTAGTCAAAATTATTTGAACACTTATAGCCAGAAATAATTTAAAACTTATTAATGGAGTTTCAATAAAATTAATTGAAATTTTTATGGACAATAAAAGTATATATAAAAAGTTAAAGCTAGATTTTGTTTTAATATAACAGCTTCTTTAGATATCTGAAATGTGTTAATAAAATGAATGATTTGAATTCAGTTTCCTATCTCATAGGATCTAATGATTATATGGTATTAAATTTAAAAAGTACATTATAGAATTCTTCTACTTTTAATTTTATTGAGAATAACATTTTTTACTTTAATAAACTAAATGACATATTCAGAGAATAATTATATCTTACTAAGGTAGTAGCAAAAGTTTTAACCAGTATTGATTACAGACTTAAAAATGTTTATTAATACTAAAAATGGCAATGGAGAAATAATGATACCAGTCAAATTACTCATTTTTACTATACTTGATGCTTTGGGATAAATGAAATTATTTCATAAGTGAAACAATAAGTTTACTTGGTTGAAAATAGTAAAATTTGATTTATTAATTAATACATTGGCACATGTTTTATAATTAATGAGGTCAGAAGTTGAAATAGTTTATATATTAATGGATAAATCTTTTATAATGGCTTTCTTCTGCAAAGCAAAAAAATGCATCTCTTGGATTTCTTTTTACCATCATACAAAATGTACTGTAATGTAATATTGACATTGCTACTTATTCAATCACTTGTGATTGACTCAATCATAAGATCAGATAGTCAACTGGGAAAATAATGGTTATTTGACCACGATGTTGAGGTTGTCCTAAAAGAGTGAGGGCAAGCAAAGGTTGAAGTCAAGCTGCCAATCACTACATTTCTTTAAAATGCCCTGCTGTTCCATCAGCTTTTAAAATAGAATGAACTTGGATGCAACAACTTCTGTTTCTCTGACAGCATACAATTTTTCTTATTACCATTTTCTAATTGATGCTTTGGGGATACAAAGTCCAAATACTTTTAGAATAAAATGCCACTAGGATGAAATTGTTTTAAAAATTATTCTGAGGTAAGGAGATAAAAATTTAGTGATATTCTACCACTAACAAAAGTGGGAAAAATCACTGAGTTTATACATGGTATGTAATTTGCTGGTGTAATAGATGTTTTTATTTTTTTCCAGTTACTTGATATTTTTGTCCCATTCTGTAAGTTTCTTAAGGTTAGAAGTACATTTATTTTTCTATGTTGCTTCAGAAGTTAAGACAATATCTGACAAATATTTTAATTAGAGTTGAATTAGGTTCTTTATCAAATTTTGAAAGAGCCAAGTTGCTGTCAGAACAATAAAGTAAACAAATCTGTGTCATTTTTGCAAGATTAAAACTGACATGTTTTATGTGGGGGGTTTAGAACATCTGCTTTGTTGTACTTAACTCGCTTTTTATATTCTGCCTCTGGCTATTTGGATGAGGTTTATTTTCTTTTTTGGGGAGGATTCCTTTATAAAACAATTCTATTGAATTTGGGGTGACATTGGTTAATAAAAGTATGTAAGTTTCAAGTATACAAGTCTATAATGCATCATCCGGGTGAGGGATACTTTCTTTTATTTTTAAATCTACTATCAAATGCATCATGATTGCTTGTTGGCAGTACTATTTTATTACCATTTCCCTGTTGTTCAGTTACAGTTGTTCCCATTTCCCCCATTATTCTCTCCTGTCCTACCCACCTCCCATCCCCCACATTCAGTCCTCCCCACCATTGTTTTTGACCTTGAGTTTTTATCTATATGTTTTTTGATGGTCCTTCCCCTTCTTTGCCTCGTTACCCCCTTCCCCCACCTCTGGTTACTGTCAGTTTGTTCTGTGTTTCCATGTCTCTGGTTATATTTGACTCACTTAATGTTTTGTTGTTTAGGTTCCACTCACAGGTAAGATCATATGGTATTTGTCTTTTACCGCCTGGCTTATTTCATGTAGCATTATGTTCCCAGTTCCATCCATGCTTTGATATTTTCTTAAATGCATTAAATCCCCTATGGTATATGATAATCATCATTTAACCTGAAGTTTTATTTCTCTGAATCCCAAAATTTCCCAGCTCCTAAACTGATCATTAACTTTTGCATATTTCCTCAGCCAGTGAGATCTGTGTGACCAGTTCAGCAGTAATGTGTTTTCTAGGCCCCAGTGACTGTGGTGTGATGGAAGTGACAACGACATCTGGATTCCAGGGTTAGCCAGGACTGTACCAGCTGATTCGGTTCGTTATATTAGTATCCACTGATTTTCAATAACTGCCAATGTGATAGGCCAAAAGTACATTTTATGCCAATCTTTACATTGATAGGACAAAAGGGTACGACAAAACCTACAATTGTTTCTTTTTTAATAAAAATAGGCACTGTTCATGGAATTATAAGGATTTTAAACTGTAACAACATGTAACTTTTTAATATTATTTCAACATTATGTGATTAGCAATGAAGGTAATGAGCAATTAAAAATAAATTCCAAAGTTAACAATTATGAGATTAAAAAGTTAGCTTAGACCAATTAGGAATTCCATGTAACAGCATATTTGCAGATTTTTTTGTGTTTTAACCCTAAAAGTCATGGATACATAAAACTCCCTAAAATTATCAAACAAGATTACCTATAGGCATTATAACATTCTATTTTTAAAAAGATTTTATTTATTTATTTTTTTAGAGAGAGGGGAAGAGAAGGAGAGAGGGAGAGAAACATCAATGTGTGGTTGCCTCTTGCATGCCCCCTACTGGGGACCTGGCCTGTAACCCGGGCATGTGCCTTGACTGGGAATCGAACCGGCTACCTTTTGGTTCTCAGGCCAGTGCTCGGTCCACTGAACCGCACCAGCCAGGGCTTAGCATTCTTTAATATTCTCCAGAAAAACGCTACCAGTTGCGCTCAGTTACGTTATTCTTGCCTGGGTTCACAAGGCCATTTTTGGCACTATGTGTACAATGTGTGATTTTGTTTTGTATATACAATCATTGACTCTTTGGAATGCAAATGCAAGTATGTAAAAAATAAATGTTAATATTTATTGATATTGGGGATATTAATTACAATGTCTTACCACTATAGGATTTCAATTCATTGGACATTAATTTATTTTTTGTTACATTTATTGAGGTGACATTGGTTAATGAGATTATATACGTTTCTTTGATACATCATGTGTATATTATACTGTGTGCTCACCTCCCAAAGTCAAATCTTCTTCTGTTACCATATATTTGTCCCCTTTTATCTTTTACTATCTGCAACCCTCCTTCCCTCTGGTAACCACCATAATGTTGTCTGTGTCTATGAGCTTTTGTTTGTTTGTTTTTGTTCCCTTGTGGCTTTCGTTTTCATATCCCACATATGAGTGCAATAATATGGTTCTTAACTTCTTGTCTGAGCTGTTTCACTTAGCTTGATATTCTCAAGATCCATCCATGTTGTCACAAATTGTAGTATTTCATCCTTTTTTATGGCCAGCTAGTATTCCATGGGTTATATGTACCAAGGAATAATTCTGTAAACAGCTTGGTGAGAATTTTATTGTGCTAATTTCTTAAATTTAAGGGCACTAAACGGTAATGGAAAAATATAATAAAAATTACATATTTTAAAAATAAATAAAAAAAATAAAACTATCCCTGTAAAATTCTCACCAAGCAAGTAATGGGATTATTTCTCTTTAGAAGGCTGTAATCCTAAATTACAGCAGGCCTCCTTAGAGACATCTAAACTGTGTGAAAAAGTAAGCAATATCTCTGTATGTTAATACTATATTTTTAAATACTAGTGTTCTAGATCTAAAAGCAAAATTCATTGAAGGAAGAACATTTTGGAAGAGAATAATTTTTCAAAAAAATTTTATTGAGATTAATCTATGGACAGGAGACAAATATAACTTATGATTGTCTCATCCACACTAATAAGGTTGGTTTGTTTTTGAGAGTTTAACTAGTATTTATTTAGTCTTGTCAAAGGTAGTCATAATTAAAATTCAATAATGTATGATTTATAACATTTATAGCAGCTGTTTTTGATTGACTTAGTTATTCTTATTCTAGCTTCATTATAAATACATTTATCTAATATTTTATAATTTGTAGCAGTTTTTCTTAAGAATGTAAAAATCCCAAACCAATATTAACTTTGTAAAATCTGATATTTTATTAAGTTTATAATGATCACTTTACAATGTTTAGCAGGTGTTCCTTTTGCCATCATAATTATTCAACTTTGATTTTCACCCACATTACAAAAATAGAGGACTACTGTGAGATTTTAATAAACAATAAAAAATTAGAAAAGTTAATTTCTCATTATTTACTGGAACCATAGATATTATTATTAATCATTTTTTCAATTGTCAAATTCTTTTAAATTATAGTACATTCAAAATAATATTTAAAACATTTCAAGACATGAAATTTGTTCAAAATAACTAAGCAATTATATTAACTTTGACTATTATAAACAAAATTATATATACATATTTATATATACATATATATTTATATAAAATGCATAAAAATGGTTTCATGGCCAAAAGCCCAACATGTCAAACACTGTTTAGCCCTGGCTGGTGTAGCTCAGTGGATTTAGCGTGGGGTGGGAACCAGACGGTCCCAGTTCGATTCCCAATCAGGGCACATGCCTGTGTTGCGGGCCAGTTCCCCAGTGAGGGCCATGAGAGAGGCAACCATACACTGCTGTTTCTCCCTCTCTTTCTCCCTCTCTTCCTCTCTCTCAAAAATAAACCCGCTGTTTATGTAGAATTAAACTAATTGACACAGTTACTTAATACCCACAAGAAGGCTCTCAGGTAGTTGTTAAGGGGCACTCTAATTAAAACTAAATAGATTTTAAAAATTTATTGTAAACTTTACACCACTCGATCTTTCTGGAATACTTGGAATAATTCTGTTGTTTCTAAACACACTACACCAACCTCTATTTTCTCAAAATATAGGAAATTATTGAGACCAATAATAGAATATAAAACTTTTACATTTATTCCAATATTTCTGTGTAATCTTCCAGCTATAGAGTGGTCATTTAGCATGGCAAATTATTTCCATCCCACCAGCATTATAACTAAGTCTTCAGTAGGCCCATCTGATTTTATTAGTACAGCTGCTTCCAAGGATGGGGTACCAGACAAGACTAATCCATGTCATGGTAGTAGTCTATTTTCTGGCTTCTTTGGCTGTAAAATAATTTCCTTGCTCAGGAGTGTTGTGTGAATACTATGATGTTGATCAAAGTAATCTATAAGTCTAATAAAAGTTGTGCTGAAAGAATTTTAGGCAGGCAAATGCATCTCTTATAGGAGACCATTCTGTGTGGCATGGGCCCAGCTCCCACTTGGAAAGGCCAGTGGAAAGCAAGGTCCAGTACACAGGACCCACACCCACAGATAGGTTCTCCTGTGGGAAATCAGGCCTGCATTGTACCTAGGCTGCTATGAGACTTGCTTTTTGCTAAAACTCCCTCACCCTGAATTGAGGCAGCAAACATTTACTTCATATCTTTAAAGTAGCTTCCTAAAATCTATGCTAAACCTTCCAAGGACAAGTATAACCAGTTCAACCACTTTTCCCTTTACATTTGCAAATATTCTTCCTTTTTGATGTGATTAGTAACATCTTCTCCTTTGTTTTCTGTAAAAGGTAACCACCTAAAGCGAAACTGTGCATAGTAAATGAAGACCATCCTCAATGTAATGTGCCCAGAAAAGCAATAAAAGCCTGTCAAGGCAAGGGTCAGAGTGCTCTTCTCTTGAAAGAGTGGCCATGCTGTTCCCTTTCCTCCAAAGGATTTGGTAGCTAATCTGTTTGAATTTGTCTTGTCTCAGCCACAACGCGGAGGACCCCACAGTCCACATCAATCTGTAACTGAGTGAGTCACCATTTCAGTAAAAATAAGGTCTTTCTTCTATCCTTCTCCCTTACATGATGGAAAGGAGTCAATATAATTCAACTGCTATCATATATCTGGCTGGTCCTCTTGGGAAATGACATCATTGTCAAGAAGTTAGCATTGGGCTTTGCAGTTGGAAATTGATCACTCAGCTGGTTAGGCTCTACCAAAGGGAAGTCTTTCTTATTGACTCATGAATAATATTTATCCATTCTGAATTTTCATGGAACTCATCCCCCGCCACTTGGTACACATATCTTACAAATACTTCTAGATGTCAGCTATATCTTGATCATCAGATCCAATTTCTATGGTATCATCAATAAGTAAGATAATACAATATTCAGAGTTGATGCGGACACAGTCAAGGCTCTGCATGCTGTATTATGACACAGAACAGAGCTGACGTATTTCTGAGGTAAAAGAGTGAAGTTTTAATATGTTGTTTTCTATGCCACGTGAAAGCAAATTCCCTGCTGATCCCTTAATTAATACATAGATGAAAGCCATTTGCAACATTAATAGCTTTAAACAAGCTACTGCTCTCCATGCTATTTCTTCCAGTAAATAGATAACATGTTAAACAACATCTACAATTGGAGGCAATTTCTAATTAAGTTTACAATAATTCCCTTTCATTCTCCAGCACAGATATTTCTTCATAGCCAAAGTGGTATGTTAAATAGGAATATGTTAGAAGAACTCTTTATTCTTGTATTTCTCAGGTCTTTGCTGGTGGCACAATTCTTTAGGGTTGCATCAGAGATGATGTACTTTTTTCCCCTTTCTGGATATAATGAGATCAGAGACCTGCATTTTTCCCTTCTACCACAATAATCCCTCTCCCTGGGCTGAAAAAATTATGTGTGGATTTTGCCAACAATGAAGTATGCGTATTTCAACTACGCATTGGGAATTTGAGCAGATAACTATAGAGTGTGCTTGTGCAGATTTACCACATCCACTAAGAGATGGATTCAGGTCAATGTTTATTTTTCAACTGACCTTTGAAATCCCCCACTCTAAGAAGAGGAGCACAGTGGCCTTTCAGATGATCAAAAATTCATGTCAGTTCAGAGCTGTGCATTAAGTAATACTTTAAAAATCTAGACACTTCTCTTTGTCCAAAACAAGTTACTTTGAAAATGTTCACAGGTCCCTTTGGGGAAAACTGGGAAGATCATTTCTGTTACATATTTGCAGTTTTGTTACTAGAATCTAATTCAAGAGAACTCATTTTGTTCTATTCCAGGAGCCTTAGAGTCTGTATTGGTTCAAATCAGGCAATTAGGTTATCAGTCTTTGGTTCCCCAACTTGATGGCTCACCTCAAGCTTTTTCACCCCACTTAGATTGGTTTGTTTGTTTTCTTATTGTACATATGAAGGGGAAAAAATTACTGGATTTCCCTTTGTTCCAGTCAGGGTTCAATCAGAGGAGCAGAATTAGAAGGATATTTATTAGAGACTATGTCTTGCACTAGTACGTAGACCAACGAGTCTGCGAGGGTGGTCCTCCTTCTCATGTTGGAGGCTGAAGTCCACAGGCAGGCAGGAAGAGAAGAAAACAAGAAAAACATGCTGTTTCATATTGCCTCTGAGGCTGGTGATTAGGGCATCTGCAGAAACCCGAGCCGTTTGTCATGGAGTTGAACATATATACACTACACATGGCCAGGTGTTGGAGAAAATGAAGGTCCAGGGAGAAAGGATGGCCACTGAGGGGCCCCTCTTGGGACCTGAATTAGTTAGGATAAGTGAATATTTATCCATAATCCATGAAGAAATATAAAATAACCCATGAAGAACCCTCTGCAGGTAGCTTCTCTCCCTAAGCATTTTCATCCCCCCCCCCCCGCCCTGTATTATGTACCAGTTAAGTTCCGATATCTCAACTTCATTTAATTTAGGACAACGATGAGGCAGATTTCAGTTATCCACAAAGTAAATTCTTGTAGATACTTATCGATACTCAAACTACCATCCATAGTATAATTTAAGCTCATCCAACGTTGTAAATTTTTCCTAAAATAGCATATGTATGATCGTTCCCCAAATGTATTCCCAGGCTTTAGTGGGTACAATCTGGCCAATCATTTTGTTTTTATTCTATGTCCTCTTAGGTCATAATTTATCCTGCTTTCTCTGAGGGCATGCTGATCATTTATGTAGGTCAGGAAGACATGAAAGATGATACCTGTGAACCTAAAAAAACAATCAGAAACTCCTTGAAAGGCATCTGCCTCAAAAGAGGTTATTAAGAGCTTTAAAGAAAAAGAATGCTAAAAATCACTCAGAGCACGAGAGGTTTTTCATGTTAAAAGCATAGTTGAAGAGGACTTCAAGTGGGAATATAAATAATCATATCTATCATAATTCATACAAATTCCTCATTCCAATTTTCAGGGTTCTACATTTTTAAATCATTATTCTCACTTTCACTTAAAAGCCCAGAGAGGTTCTGCATTTCATTTGCATTATAAATCTTTTACTTGCAAAACCAAAAATTGGTCTACTTTTTCTTTATATCAGTCCTATGTCTACAGGAAAAAAATATTCTATTAGATCAGTTATAGGCATTTATATAATTGTATATTTATTTTACTTAAAAATATCCCCTTTGGTCTCTCTCTCCCATGCATGCTTTTGTTCTCTCATGCTCTCTCTGCCCAATAGTTTTCAAATCATTTTTATGGATTTTAAAGTGTACACATCCCTGAAGTCTCTTCTGTGATTTACCCTTGCCAAACTACACTGTGTTTTGACACTACTGTTCCCTGGATATACTCTCCAATTTCTCTCTTGTCCTTCTAAAGTTCATGTAGCAGCAAATGACACATATCATGTCCACCATATAACACCTGCTAAATTCCTCAATGCAGTGAAGTCTGATTTATCTCAGTAGTTCACCAAAACTGTCCTGCTAACATTACTATGGATTTCCTAATGAAAACTAACAGTTCTTTTCATGGACTAAGATTTGCTGTGGTATTAAAAATTCCATTGAAATAACAGCATTCATTCAGCTACACATGCTGACAGTAACCCTGGCTTTATCAGGCTTCATCTCAACAAAAACTTCTGTGATTAGCATACCAGAATTGGGGATGAGAGGAGTTAGGCAATTACTTGTTTTCACTTGAAGGAACAGATGTTTCTATTATTCACATTTCACTAATCAATCCATGTCTGTTGATCGTAGCTGACTAATAGGAACCAGGGAATACAATTCTCTCCCATGCTCAGGGAGAGAGGAAAGTGGATATTCGTAAACAGTAGCAATGTCTTCAACAAGTTGTAGTGTTATTAGATACCTTTTTATCTTCTTCAAAACTATTTTCTTCGTGATAATCATTTTGTTCATTCACCCTTGAGGCTTACGTATCATCATGACTTCTAGTGCAGATTACTAAAACTTCACTTTGTATAATTTCCCTGAAAAAAAAATCTTCATTTTCATAGCTTCACCTAACACCTATGACCTGATTAAATAAAATCTGCATTTCCTAAATAAATAAATATATATAAAGAAAAGCCCTGGCTGGTGTAGCTCAGTGGAATGAGAGCGGGCTGTGAACCAAAGGGTCGCCAATTTGATTCCCAGTCAGGGCACATGCCTGGGTTGCAGGCCAGGTCCCCAGTGGGGGCCACGTGAGAGGCAACCACACATTGATGTTTCTCTCCCTCTCTGTCTCCCTCCCTTCCCCACTCTCTAAAAATAAATAAATAAGATATTTTTTTAAAAATCTGTATTTCCAACCCAGCTATCTCTTTCCAGTCTTCCATGGGCTTATCTACCTGTCCACTAGAAATATTTACCACAAGCACAAATTTATGCATAAAATCAAGTTATCTATTCCTATTCTTATTCAAATGACATAATTTCAATATTATAACTTTTCTTAAAAAAATGCAACAACCCCCAAATCTCTGTTGTTTTCAGTCATATTGCCCTGAGATCATCTCCACCGTAGCTGAGTCATCTAAGAGAAAAAATATCTGATCACGAAAAATTGTCTGGAACTGTTTTATAGCTCCACATTATGTATAGATCTGTTCTCACATCTTATTTATTCAATATTCATTAAGACATTAGCCCGGCTGGTGTAGCTCAGTGGATTGAGCGCGGGCTGGGAACCAGAAGGTCCCGGTTCAATTCCCAGTCAGGGCACATGCCTGGGTTGCAGGCCAGGTCCCCAGTGAGGGCCATGTGAGAGGCAACCATACATTGCTGTTTCTCTCCCTCTCTTTCTCCCTCTCTTCCCCTCTCTCTAAAAATAAATAAATAAAATCTTAAAAAAAAAAAGACATCCTCCCTGTTTTGTTTTTTTACCCACTCAAATTCATCATCCATATTTATTCCTCTTATCTCTACACATGAGTATCTGGCACTGACTCACCCTTTATTGCTCTTGGTGTCCAGAGACCTATGTAACTCACGCAGAAGTGTGTTGGGAGTCAAGGCTGATGGTTGAATTGTCCTCAAGTGTGTGGGCTAAATAGCCTTAGTTTCAATGAACCTGGATTGGAATCAATAGGTGAACTGATTCTTCAATACCGGGAAGGCAGGAAGTAAACAAATCTGAGAGAGCAGAAAAAATGCTTTCATTTATCTCCATAGAGTAGTGACAACCTGCATTTAATTCACACCCCCCCGGAGAAGGAGTTTCATTTGCTTCTGAGATGCTGAGGATTCTGGTTATGAAAGATATTCAAACATTAAAATTGAAGTCTCAATCCATTGGCAGAGTAAGGTGAAGAAAAATAGGATAGAAAATTTGAAACCTAGCAAGAGAAAAGCAACTGCTGGAAGAGACAGATGGACACCTGATTTGTTTTAAGCACTTAGTAAAATGTATTCAGAAATTGCATTAAATGAGAACACTTGAGACTGAAATTAGTGGCTTAACAGGTTCAGGAAAATTAGCAGGAAACAAATAGGAGTTTCAAAGAGAGGAAATGGAACAGATGGAAGATCAGATAACGAAACAATTGATTGAAGAAAGTCCTTTGAGCCCAATGAGGGACTGTGTCCTTATCTTGAGAGTGCTCACTGAGCCTGTACTGATAGAAAGAATACTGATCTTGATGAAATGCATGCTTTCTAAAGAGGGAAAATGATTTTACAATTCTCCATATGTAAGGATAAGTTACCAGCAGAGGAAATCAATCCGACATATTTGTATTATCAGCAGCTAAACACAATACTATTAGTATAGATAGCTAGATATTAATGAAGGAAGGAAGCAAAGAGAGTCAGACATTGTTGAGCCTAACAGACTCGGGAACTTACTCACTACTGAGTCTGCTTGCTTAACTTGGAAGTTACAGCTTCGCCTATTCCACAGGGAAACACCAGTCTGTTCCCCTGCAGATTACTGGGGGAAGGATAGAACGATAAAGCACATGTGTAATAGAAGCCAAGAGAGCGACCATAGAGATCTGTCAGAACAAGCCTGGGAAAAGAATTGGATTGGATAAGGGGCACAGAACTCCAGAAGATGTAAGAAATGGACCAGTTACCGAAGAGGAGGAACCAGCAGAGGTTCCATGAAAGACTGGGAAGTTGATTGGCTTGTTTGAAAGAGCACTTGGTCCTTTCTAAGTCAGAGATATAATCAGCCTAACAAAGAAGTTCTCCACACTTCTAACATGTGCTCTCCCATTCGTTTGCTGTGGCCCTAGCAGCCACGTGGTCTGTAGCCAGGAGGACTTTAACCAGACTCCAAGCTAAGCACAGCTGGATACTGTACTAAGCTTTGATATGGACTAAACTTTGGCATGACACAGAATACCTGGACACTGACCTTATTTCTGGTCTTGGTGGAAACAAGGTTGGATTTTTCCACTGTGAAACAGTAGAAGATGACCCATTGGGAACCTGGGGGGAGCCCTCTCTTTCCACCCTGGGACAGTCCTTTGATTTTGCTTCAGCAATGACTCTTACCCCAAAGCCTCAGTTGCCCATATTTGGGTCTCCCAGAATGTTTTCCTTGTGATCCTGTGAAAGAACATGATTTCCATTGGCGAGAATACCATGTATCAACTACCAACGCAAAATCATTTTAGCCAAGTTTTTTCAAATTTACTTAAGATGCCATTTGCACCTCAGATATACGGAGACCTTTGAAAATATGCAAGAATTCAAAAGTGTATTCTTCAAGTATCACACTTAAGGAAAATACTTGGACATAAAAAACTACCACCAAACAAAAAAATTAACCAAAAACGAGACCTCAAAATGTGACAATGAAGAGAAAATGATACAATGGTATATTAGTGATTATGAACCTTGATATAAATATATTGATAAAGATACATACATCATGTGTTTGTATAAATAAATACATTTATATGTATATATATTTATAATTTATTATATATGTATATATAATTGTGAAAATAAAAAATGGAGACCTACCTTGAAAATTCCCTGAGTATACAAAACCAGTTCAGTCATACAGTAAAACTTAATTTAGCTGATTTTACAAGACTAACTTGACCTGTGTCGTTTCTTGCTTATGCCCCCTAAGATCATCAGCAAAAAAACTGTTTCCATGTTTAATAGGAAGCAACCACTGTCCAATTCCCTATTGTTTAAAAAAATTCTAACATTGTAAACAATCATAGCAAAGAACAAATAGTGACTGCTTTCTCACTATATAAGCTCCTTTATAACAATATACCACTGGTCCTCATTCTATGTTTTGGTTTGAGTATTCTTTCTTGGTTTGCAAACTGTGTTTTTGGTATGTATACAGTTGTCTTTTAGAAGAGACTACTTTGGTAATTAATTGGTTTTATTTTTGTTATTTCTGAACTGTTTGACTATATATAATATATATTACATAATACACATAATGCACTTTCAATGAATGAATGTATATCTTCCGGTATTGTTTGAGTACTACATAAGATTTATAGAAGGATCATTCTCATAATAACTATACTACCCCAGAAAAAAATAAAGGTAGGTATAAAACATAAAAGAAAAGAAGTTCAAGCTTTTTTACAGCTCTCATTGTGTGAAAGGAGAAAAGAGGAGAGTTTTAAAGTAAGCTAAATGTATTATTCTGTAGAGAAAGAAAATAAAGAATGAGATTATGTGGCAGCATAAAGTGAAAGAAGTGACTATCTTGTAAAAAATACAAGTAAAATCACCTGATAAAGTGAGAAGAATGGTAACATTAATTAAATGGGAGAGAAATTATGGTAGAAAAACATCCAAATTAACACTAGTTGGAAAAGGAAAGCTTAGGAACTCAGAGAGTTTGCATAGCTGGAGTAAAGGAAGCTCTGTTCTAATATAAGTGCAAGAAAGCCTCATTTTATTGAGCTTCACTTTATTGCACTTTGCAGATACTGTGTTTTGCAAAAATTGAAGATTTTTGGCAACCTTCTGTTGAGCCAGTCATCGGTGCCATTTTGCCAACAGCATTTGCTTACTTTGTGCCTCAATGTCACTTTTAGCAATTCTCTAAATATTTCAAGCTTTTTCACTAGTATTGTATTTGTTATGATGATCTGTGATCAGTGATATTCGATGTTACTATTGTAATTGTTTGGGCACCACAACCCATGTCCATATAAGACATTGCATTTAAACAATACATGTGTGTATTCTGACTGCTCCGCTGACTGGCCATTTTCTCATCTCCTTCTTTTCAAGCCTCCCTATTCCTGGAGACACAATAATGTTGAAATTAAGGTAATTAATAACCTTATAATAGCCTCTAAAGATTCAAGTGAAAGAAAAGTCACAAATCTCTCACTTTAAATCAAAAGCTAGCAATGTTTAAGCTTAGTGAGAAAGGAATGTTGAAAGCCAGATAGATGGAAAGCAAGGTCTCTTGTGACAAGTTGTAAATGCAAAGGGAAAGTTCTTGAAAATTAAAAGTCCTACTACAGTGAATAGAAGATTGATAAGAAAGTAAACAACCTATTCTGATATGGAGAAAATTTTAGTGGTCTGGATAGAAGAACAAGCCAGTCACAATATTACTTTAAGCTAAAGCCTAGTCTAGAGTTAAAGCACTGATTTCTTCAATTTTGTGAAGGCTGAGAGAGGTGAGAAAGCTGTAAAAAATTGTCTGAAGCTAGTGGGGGTTCGTTCATAAGGTATAAGGAAATAAATCATTTCGATAACATAAAAGAGCAAGGTGAAGCCGCCAGTGTTAATGTGGAAACTGCAGCAGGTTATCTAGCAGATCCAGCTAAGATAATTAATAAAGTGGCTACACTAAACAGTAGATTTTTCAATGTAGGTGAAACAGCCTTATAATGAAAGAAGATGTCATTTAGTACTTTAATGGCTAAAGAGGAGCCAGTGTCTGGCTTCAAAGGTCCAAAGGCCATGCTGACTCTCTTGCTAGGAGCTAATACAGCTTGATGACTTTATTTTTTATTTTTTAAAGGTTTTATTTATTTATTTTAGAGAGGGGAAGAGAGAGAGAAATAGAGGGAGAGAAACATCAATGTGTGGTTGTCTCTCGCGCATCTCCTGCAGGGGACCTGGCCCACAACCCAGGCATATGTCCTGACTGGGAATCGAACCAACGATCCTTCAGTTCTCAGGCCAGCATTCAATCCACTGAGCCACACCAGCCAGGGCAACTGGTGACTTTAAATTGAATCCAGTGCTCATTTACCATTCTGAAAATCCTAGAGCTCTGAAGAATTATGCTAAATGTAAAGCCTGAAGGATAGCACATCTGTTTATACTGTGGTTTACTAAATACAGAGAATTTCAACTTTCAATTCTTATTATTTAAGAAATACATTTCATAAGGCTATAAATGCCATAGATAGTCATTCCTGTGATGGCTCTGGGCAAAGTAAATGGAAAACCTTCTGGAAAGGATTCAACTTTCTATACGCCATTAAGAACATTTATGATTCATGGGAGGACATAAAAGATCAACATTAACAGAGATTTGAAATACTTAAGACTTCAGTGGAGAAAGAACTGCAGATGTGGGGGAAATAACAAGAGTACTAGAATTAGAAGTAAAGCTGAATGTGATGTAATTTGCTCCAATCTCATGATAAAACTTTTCTTTTTTAACAGATGAGGAATTGCTTCTTATAGATGAGCAAAGAAAGTGATTTGATTCCCTAGGAGAAAAAGACTGCCATGGTGGATTAAGACCTAACAGTTAGATATGTCATAGTTGGAAAAAACGCCCTCAAAACAAAAGGATTTTTTTAAAGTTAGAAATAATCAGCAAAGAAACAAAAAAGCATATTCGGAATAATGGCATGTGGAATAAAAATATTAAGACAAAATAAACTAAGATTATAAATCAATAAAATGGACAGAGACATCCTATATTAGTAAAATGCTGTCTGGACCTAGATTTGGACATCATAAATCTACTTGTATAAACCACAATAGCATCTAGATACATTGAAAATGACTAGTAGAATTAGAGGAAGAGTTTAAAAAATATATAATGACAGATATTTATTGAGTAATGCAATCAATAAATTTGCTTTAATAGTCCATTAAAGCCCGGGCTCTTAAAAACCAAAGGGCCCCATTTTGATTCCCAGTAAGGGCACGTGCCTGGGTTGTGGGCCAGGTCCCAGTGAGGGCCATGTGAGAGGCAACCATACATTGCTGTTCTCTACCTCTCTTTCTCCCTCCCTTCCCCTCTCTCTAAAAATAAATAAATAAAATCTTTAAAAAAATAGTCAATTAAAAAACCCTTAGATCTTTGTAATTGCAAGGATATATATACTTTTTCTTATGTCCAAAAAACATTTACCTCATTCTTCCTTCAGCTGTGATTTTTTTCACTGCAAGTAGCATTTCCAACACATTTTTTTAAATGTTCAGAAGATTTAGTTTATATTAGGAAAAAAAAAAAGTGTTCTGTGCTTAAATTAGTTTCAAGAAATTGTGTACATATTTTATATTCCATATTGGAAATATCATATGTATTTGTACATTATGACTTTATATATTCATATTTTGAAGATACATATAAGTATCTGTTCTTTCTTCTTTTATCAGGACGGTGAAGACATTCTTTCTTATGTCCATCCCCTTTGTCAGAATCTTCAAATTCTTTTTTCTTTGGGCTATTATTACTCATCAGCCTTGTGATCTTAGAGCTAATAAGTTCATGTGCATCAATGAAAATCTGTTATGCATTCCAGAAAACTAATTATATTTGAACGGTGGGAAATCTTTATCCAATAGAGAGAAGAATCATATAACTTGATTATTTAAATATAGTATATAATATGCTTGAGGTTATTTTAAAGAAAATAGATCTTAAGCAATTGATGCATTCAACATCATTTTCAACATTCTTCATTTTCACTTACTTATAGTAAATGTTAAGAATTTGCAAAAAAATTGAAAAAAAAAGTTATTTAATCCTTAGTGTTTTTCTTCATTATTTTCATTATTGCTATATAACAGCTGTGATTATGACAGGTGTTTGGAAAGGTATTGTTAAAGATCCAGCAAATTTATGCTCCAATTAATTGCTATTGAAAGGTACTACAAAGAACAGGGGTAGAAAATCTGTAACAAAATGAGTTAGAGTCTAAAAATAAAAGCAAAAATGGCTGGTGGAGTATCAAAATTAGAAAAATTTTCTTTGTTTTCAACCTGATTTAGCCTCTAATAAAACAATATGTAGTAATTTAAAGTGCTTAGTATTTGTCAACTCTACTACCAAGATTTTACATATGTTACCTCCTTTAAGACTCTCAATAGTATTTCAAAGTAATTATTATTATGATCATTTATATGTAAAAGAATTTAACTTAGAGCTAGTGAAAAGGGCAGGATAGAGGATGTTGAGTTTCATTTTGAGGGAATACGGGCTACAAGAGAGAAAACATAATTTTAATGGATGAATCCCTTTCAGGCGGTTTTTAACTGCATCAGCTTCTCTCTGTGGAACTCTGAGATTGGACCAGTTGAAGAGGTTTCCCTGGAACTTCAGTTCCAGAAAAACCTGCCTTGCTCTTCAGCAGTTGATTTGCTTTGCTTTGAGCATGTTCTGCACCACGTAATTCATGGCAGCTTTCAGTTTATGTTAGACTTATATATAGAGACACACCGGCATGAGTGTTGAAGTCTCACACTACTTCTTATTCTTTTTCTGTTTGTTTTTATGTTTCTGAAGATCTAATGTCCTTGTTTACATATAACTTACTTGTAAAGTCTATATCCGTTTGAAATGTTCCTCATTTCTGGAATTAGATTATATAAAAATAAACACCTAAATATCCAAATGAACCACTTCTCTATGGCTCCCACCGTTCTGTTAGTTATCATTAGTAACTGTAATTGCACCTTCCTGGAACCTAATCTCTTTCTTCTAAAACGATCCTAATGAAATTATTGATGAAATTGTATTCCTTTCCTATAGTTACTACATTACTTAGGAATTGCAAACCTGCCTTTAACTAACTATCTGCTTCAAGGTCAGGATTGTAAAGAATGGAAATACTTGCTCATAGGTTGGAGGCTGCATTTTTGTTATAAATTATTGATGGTCTTTCTGCACCAGTAAAATGTTATATTACAATATCAAATTATTAGCAAATGTATTATACAATTTGTAAACTTGTAAATAAACTCTATTCATTTTTTTCAATTAAATGTTCATCTATAACTATTCATTTTTCATTCTCTAGGTGACTGCTTTCTTTCCGGATTAAAAAAATATAAAGACTTTGATGATAGGATTTGCCTGAATAATTAAAGAGGAATTGGCTCATGTGTCTGACAGTGTTGTGCCTTCTGAATGCAGCATTTCACTCTATCTTGTCATGGGGTCAAAGAATGGCTCTTCAATGCACTAAGTGCAGTCAAATGGCCTTACAAGTAAACATCCTTTATAAGGAGAACCTCAGGTTAGACCATAACTTTTCTTCCTGGTTGAATTCACCTGACAGGGCAAGAAATAACTGCTCCAAAGAGCTGTAGCCAGCAGCACTTGACATTCACTGCCACACTTCCACTTCGCTTCCTAGAGGCAGTCAGATTCCTTCAAATATCTTCTCTTTCTCAGGTGTCTTTTGTTCTCAACTGTAAGAAAATAGTCAAGTGGATATTTTGTAAACAGACGCATACAATAAGAAAGATTACTAGTGACATTAGGAAATGCTTCATATAGTAAGTGATAGTAACCAAAAATGATACTTTAGCTTATCTTAAAGGCAATGTAGGCTTAAACCAAAGAAACTAAAAGCAATGAGACTAGTTTTTACTTCACATCAGTGCTTTAAGTTTAAAGGGATGAAATGACCTCGTTTTTAAATTTTAACACTCAATTATTGTAAATTATTTTAATTATTTAATTTTCATTATTTAAAGTATTTTTACTTGGGCAGTTACTCTTAAATTTCTCTTGAAGTAGTATTTTTAAAATTTGAAAACATGATTCTAAGATAAATATAGAATGAATACATGTTGTAGATTCTATTCAACTCATTAACTAATGAAATAGCCAGTGGTATGGGAAGGCTAATCTCAAAGATATTTGAGGAATGTGTGTTTGCATAGTCTATTTGGAAAGACATTGAAGTAAAACATTAGAATAAGATTACTAGATTAGCTATAAACTGGTTCATATCCTAAAAGGCAATAAAATCATGAGTTTTGTGGTATCTTTTCTATTGGGCAAATAGCTGCATGTAAACACATAATTTTCCAATCTCTGAGCACTAATCAGTTTGCACAAAAATACGTATCCTTCTAGTTGTCAAGTAATTCTTGGGAGGACCTACCAATAGTGCAACATGACATTGAAAGAATACCCAGATATCATCCTCCTATTTATTTTCCAGGTTTAGATAATTTCTTTCCTAATAGACAGTTTTATTGGCAGTGGATCATCTGAATGCCACTCAAAATTCTACTTTAATGATGTAAATTTTCAAGACGTTTGAAGATGACTTTTAAATAAAAAGTTTACTTAATAAAGACCAATAAGCTAGTATGTCTGCCTAGATATTAAAATTGCTATAAGTAGCATCTTCCAGTTACTTTCAAATTTGTAAAACATGAGCTTTATATATTTCAGGTGATATAATTCAAATCTGAAGAACGAAACATTTTGAAGTAATGATAAGAATATTTTATAAAAGTCTTAAATATGTCCTCATATAGTAGAAATGGGAAAATATGTCATGAATTAGGATTGATCAGGTTAGTGAGTTATGAAATAAATAAAAACTTATAATTTTATGTCTTAAACTTGAACAACATAGTAATCAATAAAATGTCTTCTAATGAAATGAAAAGTTGCTTTTATACATTTTATTTCTCTAGTAATAGTTCTGTCCCTATACTTTTTATAACAGAGCAGACTACTTTTTCCTGTGATAACTGTATTATAATTATAAAATTTCATGAAAATATATACAGGCAATAAAATCATAGTAACTGGTTTTATGCTGTTCCTCCAGAAAGTAATATTCTAATTAATATATGTTTTTATTGGCAAAGTACAATTACAATGACTTTGCAATAATGCTGTCATGCTTATTTACATAGAAGAGGTGCAATATTTAAAGCAGATGTAAACATAATGCATTATTACTTTTTTCAGTAATAATGCATTATGTTTCAGAAATTATTAAATTAATAATTTTAGAAATTATTAAATTTTAAATTATTAAAATTAATGAATTTTAGAAATTATTTTCCCAATAAAATATTTTTATTATAAAGTATGTTTTCCAATTTTATTTTTGAAGTCTATCATAAGCCTTGGGAACTTCCATTTTACATAAGGAGAAGTGTTAGAGTGAACTCTGGACTTTGTTTTTCTCAAACTGGTTTAGAAAGATTGAACAAATGCCACATTTAATTCATCAACATACACTGACCTGCATTTTCTCTTTATTTTGACTGTTAGTCACTTGAATTAACTAAAATTTCTAGGATAGAGTTTAGTAATCATTAGTACCAGTTTGTTTATTTGAGCAAAACTCATTTCAGTTTAGAAAATCAAACCAATACTACTTTGACATTTACTAAATGATTGTTGCTTAAGAGGTAAAGATTTTTGAAATATGTAACTAACTATATGCTGGGAAGAAATCTATTTTCTCTTACAAGTACTATCACTGATTTCCTTAAACATGGAGGAATTTATAAACTATTTTGTTATAGCTTTTTACATAAGAACTACATATTAAAATAATATTGCATGTTACATTGAGCTTTCTTTAAAATAATCTCAGTAAAATAATAACCATAATAATAACAGCAATAGAGTACATATTTTATGTCCAAGATTAAACTGTTTGTGTTACATAGATTGTTCTATGCCCCTCAATGATCTTTCAAGTGGATATGAATGTCAACATTTTCAGGAGAAATGGAACACCAAGTAGGTTAAGCAACTTATGAAAGTACCCAGCAGATAATGGAAAAAGCTCTCCTATTTAGTAAGAAAAAATTATAGACATAAAAAAACAAACAAACAAACAAAAAACTAACTTGACTTTAGCATCAGGGTTTTCCAAATTCTATTTCAGGTACAAAAATTAAGCAAGTATGATACTTCCTTGCTTGTATTCAGAACATAACCAAAAAACCTAAATCAAAGAGAGTTTTCCATAAAGTATTGTGTAGATTAGAGAGAAAATGTCTACATTAAAGACAAAATAGGGCACATGTATGCCCAGATGGGCTTTTACTGTTTATACATTTCCAATATGTACTTCTACTAATAAACTAAAGGTAAGTTGCTCCAAAGATAAGAAAATTAGCTGAAGGCTCCTTGTCAAAATGTGGCTGAGTTAGTGTTTTGAATTGTGATTTACACTGGAGATGTAAGGTGACCTGCAGTATATATTTCATGCTCTAATTACTCCTGCCTCTACATTGTCAGTTAATAGGATGTTGAACTTAAAAGGACCTACTTCAAATATACCTGTAATGGAGCCCGGACTGATGGAAGTGGGATTTGTAACATAACTTTGAAAAGTTTGACAGTAAAATGAATGAGGCATCTTTCTAAAAAAAAAAAAAAAAGAGAGAGAGAGAGAGAAGTAAACCAGAAGTGAATTTAAAAGAAATGGAGAAAATAATATGCAAGGGAAAATTAAATTAATTGCAATTTAAATCTACAGTGCCTAGTAGAATGACTGGTACATATGGGACTTTAATGAATGTTTGGGTAAGGAAAAAATAAATTCACTGCCCTAAACTAATAGTTCTGTTCTCCGAGGAAAAGTTAAAAAAAGTTACCCAATGAAGTAAGAAGGGTAAGCATGCAAAAATTCATCAAGCTCTGGGTTTCTTCTCCAAGAAGATAAGATTCCCCTTCCATCTGTCACTATTTCACTCCTATTGAAGAATTCTTGAAAGAAAATAAGACATGAACGTTCTAAACATCAAAACTCACCTGCTTTATGATCAGAAATAAAGTAGAGACTGACCTGTAACTTGCTTTCTCCAACTAATTGTGTCAGAGGAGATGGGGAGTGAGTTAAAAGACTTCAAGAGGCCTTTCGGACTCCTGCTTTCTCTTGCCTCTTCATGATCTCCTGAGACCATGTCTAGGTTAGGCTATTAGAAAGATGAGAGACCAAACTTGAAGGAGCTGAGCCACCTGGGAGCAGCTGACAAACAGTCATCCCCAAACGTGGGAGAGTCCAGCCATGATCAGTACAACCACTTCCTAAAGCGCAGGTACAATACTGAGCCAGCCAGGACCCAAAACCTGAGATATGGATTCCTGATCAAGTGATGTTTGGGGGAATGGTATCGGGTAAAGAGGAGTAAAGGAAGCAAGATAAAGCTAAGGGGTAGAGATAAACAGGGCTATCAACTAGAGATTATCTTCACTCTGACCCAAAGGGGAAGACTGAAGTACAGCTTTAATCTGCTTTGAGGAGATGGGGCATTTCCTGCCCTAGTGTTCAATGGGTCCTTGGGAGAGGTCTTTTTTCTAAGGGAGATGGGATTTAGGGAAAGGGCTGGAGAGTAGACAGAAGTAAATAGCTTCCTATTTAGCCAAGGGATATTCACCATCGAAGGCACAGTTGTACAGCAGCTGGGCATTGAGCACATGGGCCATCAAAGAGAATTGTGCTGAGGAACCAACATCTGCTACATTGTTTTAACTAAGTAAAGCAGGGGTAACTAACCAATACAATGACCATAATGTTTTAATTATCTCTTAGGCACTGCTAAAGCTACTTTCACACTTAATATTAGAGTAAGGAGGTTAGGTTTTTAATGTAGATAACAGGAAGCTAATAGAAATTTGTCTTTTGTTTTTGCAGAGGAACCCTATGATCAAATTCTTTTCTGGAAGTAACATTTTGATAGATAAACTGTAATGGGAAGATTCAGATAACAGAGAAAACAGTGAGGCGATAGGTTTTAGTGATATTAAATTAGCATGCAGAGATGCTGAATTAATTTGCTGTAAATAGACTGCATGGTATATTATTTTGCTCAAGCTGCTATAATACCATGGACTGGGTGGCTTAAACAGCAGGCATTTGGGAGACTGGCAAATCCAAGATCAAACTGTTGACCAATTACATTCCTGGTGAGAGCCCTCTTCTTGGATTGCTGCCTTCTCACTGTCTTCATATGTCAGAGATAGCAATGTATTTCTTTCTCTTCTTATACAGCCTCTAACCCCATCATGAAGACCCCACCCTTATGATTTCACAAAAAACTGATTGCCTCTCAAAGACCTTGTCAATGTCAATACAGACACATTAGGGCTTAAGGGTCAAATATGACTTTCATGGGAAATACAATCCAGTCCACAGAAGATGACAATCAAATTGATATGAAAGGCTAGAAGAGTGAGTTTATTAAAGCAAAATCACAGCTTAACATTAAAAAAATCTTTCTAGATAGAAATGTAATAATGAATAGAAGGATTCCAGAAGAGATTGCTTTGAGAGGAAAGATTATGAGGAGCCATGTGGCATTTCTGAGTCTGAGCTCTACAATATTTAAGTAGCTATATATTATAGGCAGATGAAGCATGGTTTTAAAGCTTGGATGAGATTAAGATGTTGGAGATAGAAATAATAAATTTAAGTGCTTATTTTTTTCAATTTAAGATGATCATTTTGAAATGATAGGGATCAAGGACAGAGGTCTTTAAAAATTATACAGTGCTGGAAGACAAAAAAAAATAACATTTTTCATTATAAAAAGTGTTTTATATGTGCTAAATTATGTAAATAACTCATTGACGATCTTTTAATTCTTATAAAACTTATTAAAAAAGGTCTAAAATTCTCATATTAAATTGGAAAAAATGATCAGGAATATTAATTATTTATCCAAGTTCATAGAAGTATGAATTGAATGAGTCAGGATTTGAACACAAGCCATCTGGCCCCAAGGCCTATGTAATTTATGTGAGGAAAAAAATCATAAATGTATTTCTATATTGACAGATGTGCATTTATAATGTTATTCTTTATATTTCTCTTTTAACAAAGGGGGACCCAGAAAACAGAATTTATTAAATGAATATTATTTATTTATATTTATTTATTTTATTTATTAAATGTGTATTTATTCTTCCATGTTTAAACTTCAGTACTCTCAAAGTACTCTCCATTTGATGTACTACACCCATTGAGACATTTTTTTCCACTGCTTAAAACAGTTTTTGAACTTGTTGATTGTGATGCCTTTTAGTGCTTCTGCTGTTTTTTGTTTCACCTCTTCCACATCATCAAAACGTTTGCCTTTGAGGGCTTTTTTTCACCTGGGAAACAAACAAACAAAAACGTTGCTTGTTGCAAAATCAGGTGAATAGAAAAGGTAGAGAATAGGGGTCATGTCATTTTTGGTCAAAAACTGCTGAACACTGGGTGTGGTGTGAATTGGTGTGCTCTTCAATTACCCATCAGGAAATGGGCAAACCCAATGCATCTTCAAAAAAAGTCACTAAAGAACTCTAACTGGTACACTGATGCAGATGGGATCCTAGAACACTCATGTAGTGGAGGAAGCTTGTACTGCAAGGGGCTGACCCTCCAGAAAATAATTCCATTTTGGGGAAATCCTACTCATATGCTTATATGATAATTTATTTAATCATTCTTTTATTCTTGGACTTCACTTTTTCTCATTGTAAAAAATATGAAAAAGTTTGATTGGCAATTTGTTGGTCATGAACACTTCTCTGGTAAACATATCCTTATTTTTTTTTATATTTTATTTATTTATTTTTAGAGAGAGGAGAAGGGAGGGAGACAGAGAGGGAGAGAAAGAGCAATGTATGGTTGCCTCTCACATGGCCCTCACATGGGACCTGGCCCGCAACCCAGGCAATGTGCCCTGACTGGGAATCAAACCGGACTGTCTGGTTCCCAGCCCGCGCTCAATTCACTGAGCTACACCAGCCAGGCAAACATATCCTTTTAATTTTCCCTCTTATTTGATTATTTCCATGAAATATATGATGGGATAGAATTGCAATCACAAAGGATGATAATTTTATTTTTTAATATATTTTATTGATTATGACATTACAGTAGTCTCATTCCCCCCTTTATTCCCCTCTGCCCTGCACCCCCACTCCTACCCTCATGCCCTACCCTTAGTTTATGTTCATGGGTCATACGTATAAGTTCTTTGGCTTCTATATTTCCAATACTACACTTAACCTCCCCCATCTATTTTGGACCTACCATTTATACTTCTTATTCCCTGTACCTTTCCCCCCATTCTACCCCCTCCCCCTCCCCACTGATAGCCCTCCATGTGATTTCTGTAATTCTGTTCCTGTTCTAGTTGTTTGCTTAGTTTGTGTTTGTTTTTTAAGGTTCAGATGTTGACAGTTGTGAGTTTGTTGTTATTTTACTGTTCATAGTTTTGATCTTTTTTTAAGACAAATCCCTTTAACATTTTATATAATAAGAGCTTGGTGATGATGAACGCCTTCAACTTGACCTTATCTGGGAAGCACTTTATCTGCCCTTCCATTCTAAATGAAAGCTTTTCTGGACAGAGTAATGTTAGGGGTGATAACTTTTAATAAGGCTTTTCTATGTAATGGTAAATTAAAGTAAAGAACAATTATTCAAATTTTCCAGTTCTTTATACAGAATAAGGAATTTCATCTAAACAATCTCATTAGCATAATGGTGCAGAAGTCAGACAGAAACAGGTTGAGGTGTACATGGATGTTTTAGTGAAAATAGGTCAAGTTTATTGAAACTAGACTTGGTTTACAAACAAAATAATGTTGGTTTTTATTTTCATGCCATCTACAAATCCTATAAATTAGATATTGTTATTATCACCATTTTCACTAAAAACAGTGAACTTAAGTAATCTTCCCAAGATCACAATTAGAAAATGATGGAGAAAGGGTTCAAACTTAAGAACCTTCTTCTGCAGGGCTCACTCTCATAACCTCTAGCACTAACAGCTTTGGAAGTGAAAGATGCTAGGAAAAGTTCAGAATGTTGTCTAGCAAATCTCACACATTTGAACAAAAATTATTGGCTAAGGTGAGTGAGAAGAAGTAGAAATTGATTTATAGACAATAAAAGAGAAAAAATTTGGAGACATTTCCTGGATGCACAAAGAACTAGTTCATCTAAAACACAATGAGATAGTTAAGTTTACAGAAAATAGGGGAAAACCAAATCTAAGTAGGGAGGATGATAGTTTTACAAATATATTACAGGAGAATCCAGGAATGTATATGGATTCATAAGTAATTGATATCAATGTTATTTCATCTTTTTACAACTTGGAAAATTGGAAATTGAGTGTTTACTTCGTAAACTATCAAGCAATAAATCACTTATTAGCCAGGATGATGTCACTGGTAGGGTGAGGGACACCAGCAGAGCTGAACTAATGCAAAGTTAATGAAATATGTACAATTTAAACAGTGCATTAGGTAGATATTGATTCCTAAGTCACTAATTTATGGGATTAAATTAAATAACTCCACACACAGCACACACCCTCTGTAAATACTCATACTCCTACACTTAACCTTAAAAATAATAAAATAAATCATAAATTGCCAAGTTAAGAAATTTCTCTCAGAGTAAATGGACTAAAAAAATTTCATGAAGATTGTTTTTTTTTATTATCACAAAAGAATACTGCTTGCTAGTAAAAATATGTGAAAGCGTATAGTTAGTGTTATAAACATCTAATTTATAAGCTAAATTATAAACATCTAATGCTCTGCTATAAATTCATTTCCAGGTATTCACTGTTCCATTTCAAACTATTATCTTTGCTTGAAACTATTATCTTTGTAACATGTAAAATTTTAAAAATTAGGATAAAATTAAAACAAAGTTTAATAACTGTCAAAAATGTTTACTCTATCTCATCCTATATAATAATGTATTTGTTTTTCTAACTAGTATTATTTTATTTTTGTTGTAATCTGCATAGAGAAACATGTGCCTTTGATTTCTAAAATTATATTAAAACTAAATGTAAACTTTTATGCTTCCTATAAACACTGTTTGTATGCAATAACTAATATTAAAACATGTCAAAAGGAATCTTTATTCATGGCCCCTTGTGTATATCTTTTTAATTACAAATACTATTGAGCATGCATTTTTATGTTACCATTTATTCAAAATATTTGGAATACTTCTGCTGTGCTTTTGGAGTTAAAAGTTTTTTTGATGACAGTTATCTTTTAAAAAAATATTCATATGGTATTGTAAGCTGTTAAACATAATGTGGTAACATGGTGTGTGCCTGTATTGATTTTTAAGGGGCATTTTTGATTGTGGAAATTAGTTGTTCCAGCCAAGAAATATTGAAGCCCTGCATTTTAGGTAAGAATGCTACCTGTGTGACCTTGAAAACAATGAAACAAACAAGAAAATCTCCACAGTCATAATGGAGACGACCATTTTCTACTTGAAGTGAGCTACCAAGAACTTCTTGACATGAAAGAATAATATCTAAATAAGCCTCACGTTATTTAGACAGACAAGAAAAATGCTTCATTGACTTCCTATTTAAACTGATTCCTGCATTCATCTTAAGTGAAATGGAAAATAAATCTTCATTTGAAAGTAATGACAGATTTGAATGAAATTAGATGATCCTATTTGATATAGTCTGTAAATATATATTTTATTTTCATTTTGATACTATTTGACTCTATCAATTTCTATTCTCTTCTTCTTTGGAGATTATTCTATAGCCAAAACTTTGTATCTCATATGATTCATTCTCCCACTTCCCATTTTCCTCCAAGTTATTGTTCTCACATCTTGATGAAAAAATATCCTTTATTTAAGCTAATATTTCATGTATATTTCACTTTCCAAATTTTATTCACTTGTATTTTCAGGTAAAGTTCTCAGATTACTAAAATTTTTAGAACCTGTTTTAATCAACTTGTTCATCCCAATACCAACTATAAACTTGAGAGATTCTCATAACTTCTATCTTTTCCCAGTGGCTCACAATATTTCAAAAATCTTTAAATATATGATCTGTCCAGATAAAATACAGCCATTGTTAATATAATGAGAATTATCTGTGCAACATAGATGTAACCTGGCAGCCAAGGTGAGTGGACTGGACCGTGAATGTGTAAACAATGACGACTTCACTGTACTTGTTAGTCGGGGAGGAAGACATCATTGAGTGAGTATGTGTACTGTGTGGCTGTCGCATTCAAAATGTCTCAGAGAGCAGAAAAATGAATCTGCATCAAATTTTGTGTTCAGCTTCAACATTCCTCCATGGTAACTATTCAGATGTTTCAGAAGGCTTTCATGGATGATTCAATGATTGCAACAAATATAAAAGTGCAGCACAAAGGCTTCAAAGATGGTCAAGAATCTGTTGAGAGTGATCCATTTTCTGGAAGGTCTTCAACAAGCTGAACACCTGATAATGTTGAACATGTATGGGCCGCAATCAACAAAGATCAGTGACTGATGATGTAAAAACGAGAAGCTGATCTGGGGATACCAAAATCTATGTTTCCAAGATTCTGACACAGGATTTGGGCATGAAACATGTCCTGGCAAAATTCATTCTGTGGCTTCTGCTCTCAGAGCAGAAGGAATATTGTGCTGCAGTTGCTGACTTGATTCAAACCACTATCAATGAACCAGGTTTTCTCAAGAAGGTCGTAAATGGAGATGAATTGTGGGTCTACGGCTATGATTCAGAAACAAAGGCCCAGTCATTCTAATGGAAGTTGCTTGGTTCTCCATGTTGGAAGAAGGCACGGCAAAATCACAGCAAGATCAAGACCACATTTTGAACAGTGGAAGACATGCTGGGAGAGCTGTGTGAGGCCCCAAGGTGCCTACTTTGAAGGGGATTGAGGTGTCATTGTCCTATGTACATTGTTTCTTGTATTTTTTTTTTTATCTTCTTCGATAAATGCTTCTATTCTTCATAGTATATGGCTGGAAACTTTCTGGACAGACCATACATATATGTATGTATATACACATATATAGTGTTTAGTGTTTAGTTTTAATTTGTTTATATGTAAAACATAAAAAGGATAGACTTGGGGGACTTCCGCCAAGATGGCAGCGTAGGTGGTCGCACTCGCTGCCCGCACATCCAGAATGTCCATACAACTAATGCAGTAGCAAAAATTTAAACAACCAGAACGGACAGAATCGAACTGAAGGGAAGTCCGACACCCAGGAGGTAGGAGAAGACAAACATCCAGGCCGGTGAGCGGGGCAGAAACGGGCGGAGGAG